>DWPF01000355.1:0-11790 GCA_018251575.1 Cecropterus bathyllus | reverse complement strand
CGGATCGAACCCGGGTCCCACTGCGTGTCAGACCGATATGGTGACCGCTCCACCAAGTGGGTCATCAAAGAATGCACGTTGTTTTTTTTTTTCAACTAAATTTTTGGTCCATTTTTAGTATCACTGTGAAGTCATTTAAGTTAGATAGATACAGACAATATTTTATTTGTAAAGATTTAACGCTAAAGTGACGGTAAGAGGTAGGTTATTATCCCTTAGACAAAGTTGCAATTAAAAAAGTTTAGTGTAGTTAGTTGCAAGTAAAAAATATTGTAACAGTATCTAATAAATATATTTTTTCACAAAGACCTATTCATTGTGCGTCAACTATTATAAGGAAAACTGCCGAATAATTCAATTAAGTTAAAAAGCTTCATTAGAACTAGAAAAAAACCCACAGTAAGTATGACACAACAAACAAGTCTAATTCAATAAATTGCAAAATAAACTTTAAAAGTCACTAGTAAGTTCACGGTACACATTTATTTTGAAGTACATTTGTAACAATCCATATAAATAATAAGAGATTGTATGTTTGTTTTATTCAAATTTCCTGATTAATAACCTTTTCCTTGCATATCCGATTACTCTTGTTATTTTTATTTTTGCCATTTGCAATATTTTCATGAGCATCTAAGGTTGACCGGTAGAGAATGGCAGTTGTCTTTGCCTTTGCCTTTAGGGTAAACAATAATTTAAAGGATAAACACATATCAAATATAAAAAGAGTATGGTTCGACCGAGACGTACCACCATCACCAATTTCTAGCGTGAAACAGTTTGATGTGGTTACCGAGTCACTTGCATATAATTCTCGAGAGAAGCAATCTGTCTTCAGAGGGTTTCACCCTCATTCAATATATGTAAGTTGGCTACAGAATCCATGGGCCACAGTGATCATGTACCAATAGATAGAACTTTATACCGTAGATACCATCACCACCGCCGCACCTATTTCTGCCTCATAACAGCAGTGTTATGCGCTGCTGTGTTCTGGTCTGAAGGGTGTGGTAAGGGAGACATACTTTTCCGAGGCATTCCATCTTAGTCCTCAGGGGTAGCAACGCATTTGTGGCTAACCTTAGGTGAGACGTTGATTTTACCTAGGGTTGATTACAGATGTCCATGGGCGGCAGTGGCCACTTACCACAAGGTGGGCTGCATGCTCGTTTGCTACTTCCATACTATAAAAAAAAAAACAAAAGCTTAACTATTTGAGTTAAGTTTTAGATACCGATCGATAGTCCACAACACCTACGGGCGAAGACGTGAACACAACTAGTATTAAATAATACGCTTATTCAGTAGTCATATGTAAAATATTTTAATCTTTCCGTTCAATGGTTTAACCCGGATTTCAGTTTGATTTTACACTAAGTGCCAACTAAGTTGGTTAAATGGCAAACTAGACATCTCATTCATGTGTATCCGTAAGATCCTTATCCGTATCCTATTTAGGATTGATTTATCTGCCCATTTAAAATAAACTTGAGCACATTTGTACCTACGTAGTAGAAAATGTCTACGGAAATAGGAACATTATAGGGGTGAACTATCTAACTATCCGCAAAGTCTAGGCAAGTCTAGTCTAGACTTCTTAGTCTATAAGACTAGTCTTTATAGAACTTTGTTGCAGCTGAGTTTCCTCGAAAGCGTTTAACAATCTTATAGATTTAAAATTGTAAACGATAATGGGAATACTGTGCAGTAATATACAGTTACTTTATATATCTAACAAACAATGTATAATATTAGTATAGATATAAAAGTATATTTAGATTATAAAATTTTATTGCTGCTATAAAGTTTATGTTTAAAGCTAGGTACTACAATGTTCTTCATTGGTTACGACGATTGGATTATATCTTAACTGATAATTGTGAACAAAATTAGTACGGTAATATATGTTTGTGCATTTGATTGATGTATTAAATGAGTATACAGTCAACGTGATGGTTTGTTGTCACTGCCGCCCATGGACATATGTAAGCAACTTCATACAGAATAAGGGTTCTATCCAAAGTCAGTCAGAGATGCATTGTTACTCCCGAGGATTAAGATGTTCGCCTCGCCTAAAAGTGAGCCGGCAACCACACCCTTCCACCGAAACGTAAGGACCGTTTTACGCTAGAAATAGCAAAAAATGGGTGTGTCGTTTGTACCTCTTCGGTTGAACCATACACCAACACCATGTTAAATGCCCTGCTCTGCTTGCAAAAAAGGTATCTCCATTCTTCTTCTATCAAATTTTATCTTGAATCTTCTAAATAACAATGTATTAATTTACACATCAAAAATGTTGCCGTAATTTGTAAGGGAAAAATACAAAAAATATATCACATTTTAATGCTAATTTATTGCAAAATGTTACTAAGCATGACATTTCGATAGTTTTAAAACGTAAATATTCCATCAACATGTCACATTTGTTATTTGCAAGCTTTCATTTGGCTGTCAATGCGTACGAGCCTTCGTCACCTTGAGAAAAAATAAGCACTGTCTACATGTTCATGCTCAATCTTTAACTATAAAATTTTAGAAAAAGCCCAGAATAAAAGTAATATTCCATGTTTTGAACATATATATTTGTTTAAATTTTATTTCAATAACTTTGTAAAGTTAGAAATGTACAAATACCAAATATATTAAAACAAATTCACATTTATTAACACTTTGCTGCTTTGGATAATAAACCGTACAATTCAAAATTCATCAATTTTCAGTTAACGACTGTATCTTTAACGAAAAATTGATGAATTTTGAATTTTTTCCTTAATATTTTATTTTAAAATTGAAAACTCAACTACTCTATGTATGGATAATGCCATTTTACTTTTTGTTATTATTATAACTTTTGAAATAAAAAAATAAAAACTCTTTTTATTTTTATCTAGGCCTCCTGCAAAATTAGCATTTTGTATTGTGTTATTATTTATGCAAAACATCGACTTGTCCTATTACGATGTTTATTGTCAAAATAAAGCCAACAGCCTTATTTTTGATCCGGTTGTAGAAATTATAATATGCCTATTGTTAAAAAATAAGACTGTACTGTTATTGTACAATATAATCTAACATAATGGAACAATAGTTACTCTTCACAATTCTCCTATTGTAAAATATTTTGGGAATTAGCTGCAACATAATATAAATTATGATAGTAATTGCTACCTCGACGCTAAAACATTCGCATCTTCATTATTAATCAACAAAATCAAATGTGAACAATGAAATTATTCACTTAGGTAGTTATGTGCCAGAAATATTTTTACGTATGTTGTTATACTTATGTTAAAGCGAGCAATAGCGAGTTTGACGTTTGTATATATACACATTTTAAAGGGAAAGCAAAGAATAAATTATAAATTAACTAGCTAACCCGGCGAACTTCGTAGCGCCTCCAAATTAAATAATGTGTCAAAGGTCAATAATTAAAAAAGAGATAGATAATTAGCCAGTGTATATGTTTATTTACAACATCACATAGAAACCTCTAAAATTATCAGTGTCTCTCTACTATACTATGCATGTATTATACATATAAACCTTCCGCTTGAAACACCCTATGTATTAAATCTGCATTAAAATCCGTTGCGTAGTTTTAAAGATATAGGCACATATAGGTACAGACACACAGCGGGCAGCGACTTTGTTTTATACTATGTAGTGATATTGGAACATTTCACTAGAAACTGATACAATAAATAATTTCATGTAAGGAAATTGTAACAAAATTATTGTCCCACTGATGTTCAATTTTAAAAAGCGTTATATTTTATTCACATAAAGCAAGTCCTATCTTTATTTATATTCAAATCTTTTTAGATGTCGATCTATGTTTCTAATCTTCCATAAAATCAGCCTGTACGTGCTTAGAACAGATTAAAGATGGTTCCTCTCGGGCAGCAGTAATAAATAACGTGATTATTTCCTTTTAAAACTGGCTTTAGTCTACTTCGAAGCATCTTTTTTCCATAATGAATCCAACCGAAAACTTTTGTAAAGGAATTAACTTTAACTGGGATTTTGGATTAAGCCTCATAGATATTTTTTTCGTTTCTAAATTCAAAATTATTTTCTGATTAGTTGATTTGATTATATTTGTGGTATTGGAGCTTCTAAGAAGTAGTTCCATAGCTAAACCTCAAAAAACATTCTTATCCAAAACTGTTACTGTAAGAGTGATATTTTTAAAAATATAGAATAAATAACTTTTTCAAGTGATTTCTAATCTTTTTTTTAAGTGCATACAATCAAATTTATTTTGCTAAATGAAGATAGTTACTAAAATTTACATTTTTGTGAAGTAAAATGAGCTAGAACATTTCTGTTGTGCTCGTGGTTTTCTCCGGTATAAAATAAACAACTGCATGTAGGAAAGGTACATCTTTACAGGGCACGGTATACCAAGGACAACCGGTTAAAAGCTGACTTTAATCCCTATGGACCCTATAACTGTTGAACGTACAAGATGGTATCAGTTTCGGTACTACCTTGTGGTTTATTTTCCATTTAAAAATAGATTTACAAACGATTTGTAAAATGAAATTACTTTTAGGACTTATAGCATCGTATTAATTAATTGATAAACAGCATAATGTAGTGAAGAAAACATATCTATAAAAACAACTTTTTTTAAGTACATAGTCTTAAAATCTGTAAAAATCAAAACAAGTTCTAAAAAATATGAATAATACTACAATAAAAAATATTTTTTCACAAATAACCAATTTTTTTTTAATTTTCGATAAGTTATATGGATAAATGTAATGCATGTAATACCCAAACGAAAAAGATTATAGGTAAAAAGACTAAAATTGAAAAAGATTCAATATTGTAAAACAAATTCATCTCATGAAAGTTAAAGGAGATTCTTCAAATAAATAAGATTAAGGATCTCTACCTGGTGTGTTTGTATGTGTTGTGTGTGTATCAATACGTGTGAGTGTCTCCACTGGACGGATTTTATCTGAGGTAGACGTCGTCATATGATTAATGGTCAACGAAAGTCGCCTGGGATACCTCTTTCTTCTATATTCATAAATAACAATGGCATCTACGTTTTGAACTTTCAAAACTTGTTCTTGGATGCTGGTGGGCGATTGTTTGGTTCAAGTTTGACAATCGTGTTGTTACATGTATGTAGGAAGGTTCTCGTGATCTGTTTATTGTAATTACGTGCAAAGAGCTCGTACTAATTATCTCCGTCCAATCAATAGACTTTAATTTTTAGAGCCGTGATTATCAGACCATCTATAGACACCTTTTATAAATCCATAACGCACGTGTAAGTAATTATCATTTAATAAATATAGCTGAGATACCCCAAATTGAAGTAAATACTATTATATCAGTTTAAGACAGACACGATATTATAGACCGTTGAACGTCATATGCCTATGATTACGCCACAAAGATGAAGTACAATTACAATATTCATATACAAATATTAAACGTAAAGTAAACAAGCCAGTGTGGGCTTGGTTGACGTGGAGCGTTTGTTTGGACAACCGACCGGTCACTGTTTGCTCGTCTTCTCAAGACTACTCTGAAATATTTTGTACTCTCGTCCGTTTAGTTGACTCTCGAGTCGAGATGTCGAGGCTTTGTTGGACTATGTACATGAGAATAAATTCTAATATTTAAATAAGTAACGTACTTAGGTGCGTTACCATTTATTCCTTGGTGTATATATTGAGCACCAATTTTTATACTATCGTTGTTGCCCTTGAACTATCAAATCTAGTCAGGAATTAAGTAGGAGGTTTCTATGGAATTATTATTGTATATAAACTAAATGTATATTGCCTTTGGTGACAAAGCAGTAATAAAGTTATTCAACATCTTTACTTAGAAATATACTTCAGAGGAAAACACAATAGTGTGGTCCTTTGAATAAACGGCTATATACAATGATATCATGAAGATCAGTTTTATAGCATCATATAAGTAAAAAGCTTAGTATTAAAAACAAGTCATTTTATTTGAAAATGCCAAAGTTCAAATTCCACAAAACGGAAAGAAAAACGTAGCGAGGAAACCTTCGTGCATGACAGTTTTTTAAAGATTGCTCTGAAAGATGTGCAATGACCAGCGCAGTAGAGAACGGCGTAAACCTCTGTGAGGAGATCCATGCCCCGCATAGGGGTAGTACTCGTTTGACAGCATCAGATAATATATAGTGAATTAACCAAATTGAAATACTCTACACTACTTATAATATTTTCGTGTTCATATTGTTTTATACATCTGCGTAAATAATCGTTAAATTCATTTCGTAATCTCCAAAATAAGCTTTTATAAAACAAGTTAAATTCTTGAAATCGTTTGGTTAATTAACTTCCAGATTTATCCAAGGTTTCGTATAAAATAACTATAATATGACATGAATAACTCGAGGTCAACGTCGAAAATGGTTAAATGGAGGAATCATGTAAGCTAAGGCATATATACTAATGATATAAACCCAAGCATATATAAATAGTTTCAGAAAAATGAACGTAGATTCTACAAAGTTATTAAAAATTATTATAGTTTTTATGACTTTAATTAACTTATAAATATCAAAAGACAAAATATACTATAAAAGAAAAGTTATATAGATAAGATATTATAAAGTAACAGTACACGGCAAGTAAGAACTGAATACGAGAGCAAGAATTTCAAACAATTATATGAACTGTCGAAATATAGGCCTTACGATTTACCACAAACCACAAGGTAGTTGAACCAAATACCAGTACATTGCTACTACAAGCTTTAATGGCTTTAAAAACTGGATTAAGTAGCGGAGAAATGCTAAATCGACGATAAGCATATATCTTACCAACCCACGCTTAAAGGACAAGTTTTCTTAAGATACTGATTTAAATCTTAATTCTATACCAATACAGATGAATTCAGTTCCGCCAAAGAGAAGAAAAGCTTTTAAGTCAGTACTCAATATTCAGTTGAATTCACAATTGTTTGAAGGCTAACAACATATATGGTGTTGTTACTTATAGAATAAGTGCAGCACTTTTTAGGAGAAGTTTTTTCTGTCGCGCTATAAAGTAATCGATATAATAAATCTTATCCTATCTCTCTATCCGTATCAGATAAGGAGCAGGAAAAAAATATGGGTTTTAAATGATCGTAGATTTAAAAATATGTGATACATTGCAATAGATGACAAAGGTTGATGCTATTGAAACTGTCTCATGAGTGTAATCTTAATATTATCTGTAAGTTTTATATGCATAATAGAGGAAATCCTGCTTGATTTTACTTTCGAGGTAGCCTATTTGGTTTTACCTAATTATGATAGAGTTAATTGCTGCTGTGTTCTGGTTGGAATGGTGTAGTTGACGGAGATTTACGAGTATATGAGACCTCAGGGATAGCAACGCATTTGTTGCCAACATCAGGTAAGACCGTAATCCTATATAGGTTTCACTGTACGAATAGATGTGAATGGCGGCCGTTGCTACTTACCAAGTGGATTACATTCTTGTTTGACATTTATAATTAAAAAAAAAAACATATATTGAATATTTCAGAGAGGAACGAAAATCTATAGATATTAAAAATGCACATAATCCGTAGGCGCCTTGGGATTAAAGAGATCGTCGAATTTGAATCACGCGACTGCTTAATTGGTTTGGAATCGAAGACAAAAAGCGTTTCGCAACTGCACGCAACCGCATAAATTATAATTTGAATAATTCCTCTACCTGTCCTTACATATTTAGAAATTATAGCATCCGAAGATCCTTCGATAGATCGAAATGGCATCGCTATATTTAAAATATTTAATACATTCTTCGAAAATCTGTAATTTTGTATTGAAACAATTTCAATTCCTTAATAAACAGATTCTATGTTTTAAACACTTAGTAACATCGAAAGTCTTAGCAAATAGCATAGGTCTTATAAAAACCTTCTTACCATTAAAAAGGTAGGTATTCTAAGTTGCGCAACTACTTGAACGAAATCAGAAAGAACTTTCAAAAGCCAATAAGAAACTGTGAAATCGACGAGCGCTCCGTACGGCGTTTCTGGCTAATTATTCTTCAACCTCGGTCACGATTATTTCAAATACATGTTCGTCCGTACCTACGTGTATGAACAAACCAGTACAACGATTAGTCTCATCACTGTTTCTCTTTTAATAAACATCTGCAAAGCGTCCAAATATTTGAGAACTGGCTATCACTAAGAAATAGCAAAGTCGAAAATTTTCTTATTTGTGTGTAATTTTTGACACAGTCACGTTGGAACACAGTATTCGAATTGGTGCATCAGGCATATGGAATTAAGGAACTTCTTCTGATGGTTGCGTGACAACTTTGCATCGAATTGCCTCGAGGTGAAATTCGATAAATCGTTTTCAACTGATTGGAATATTACGCATTTTTGCCACCAATTTCGATGTTTTGCGAGAGAATACCACGTATACTTTTGCATCATGATGGGATTGGTTGAAGTTGATCATTTCTAAAGATATCCGTAGGCAAACTGTTGTTCTCGCGACCGAGTCCACCTGCCCGCTTTGATTTATTATGGATGCAGTATTAATTTGATATCCCTTTTTGCTATAGCCCCTTAAGCGATCAAACCGAGCGAGTGGAGGCTTACCCGGTCCCCATTACCTATATGTGGTCTCGGACGAATCATAATTGCATATGAGCCTCGAGATAAAATGCAGTTCAATGCAAAAATAATTCTTATGCAGACAGCGTCAATTTGAAGACAAAATTATCGACCTTAATTTTATTCATACCAAGACCTGCATACATTTAATATTTGCAAATACTAACTTAGAAAACTGAAACTTAAAGTAAGTTTCAGTTTTCTAACTTTGTAACAGATTATGTTAATACTCTAACTCTAATATTACTCTAGCATTGCTTATATCGTTGTCTATATCAAACTGCCTCATCCGTACTCGTAGTTATTTTTTATGCCTCGTATTCCATTCCTTCCTACCTACTCGTACTACAGGTTTATGGCGTAAACGCTTGTTTGTATCTTTATGTTTATATATCTCATCTTCGGTGGGAACACTGACGATCTCTTATTAGTGAAGGAATTTGTGTTGAACGTTGATTAGAGACGTAGATAGACGTTTATCCAGATGTGTAATCATTTATAATATCTGTGTAATGTAAATGAGGAAGGTTTTTTTTTATATTGGAGTCTACTTTAGTAATTTATGTTTAAAATAAATCGAAATTAATAATAATCGCTTCCTTATCATCGAATATTTACGTGAATATACTCTGACTCTTCTATATACTTGTTTATGTGACACTAAAAACCTTAAAAACACTCAAAAAACTTATTTTTTTTGATTTTTCATTTGGTTAATAAAGCTTGTGTTGAATGCTTAAGTTTCTATAGACAAGTTGAAATCAAAAATATAATTAATAATGTTGAATAAGAAAACATAAAGAAGTTTATTTTTTTTTCGTTTATCTAAAAGAATTTAACGATTGAAGTTGTAAGGCACATAAAAAGTATTGGAATTTTGTTGTCACATTTTCAACATTAATCCTTTTAGTCTTAATTGCATCGGTCAAATACGATTAAGTCAATTTACATAAAAAGCATATCAAGGAGATTCGGCTCATTATTTTCGTAATATTTAACCGACTTAAAAATTACATCTCAAGAATTTCTGATGGTACCTCGATTTAACTGATCGGTAGATAAGGCTTCCTGTGAAGCTGTTTATTTACGTAGAGCCTTCTTGTTTAGTATGCGAGTCGAGCGATTTCGTTCATTCTCGGCTTAATCGTATAATTATATAACGTACTATATTTTATCAATAATTTTGCTACGGTTTTTGTACGAATCGTGATGAAATATCAATTTTTCGGAGAATCGTTGCTCGACTTCCCTGTCCTTGGACGGTCAAAGGCGCGCTGTTATTTCCACGAAGTTATTAATTATAGCATGAGTTATAATAAACTGGTATTATGCAGGTCTTGTGGTCTTATGCATCTCGATTATAAAGGCAATCATAACATAATAATGGCCGCGACAAAAAACACTGTAACTGCACATAATAATGACGCGGCAAGCATGAGCTCACAGAGCATTATTTTTGTGTATCTACATTTTGTTTACGTCTCGTTTTGCATACAAGCGGCATGAAGAACTTATTATTAAAGATTTTTCTGATTAATGTAAATGTATGATACACTTCGAGCATTTTACACTTGTTTAACATATAATAAATCGCTCAATACTAAACAAGTTTGCATACAGATTAATTAGCTCAATTACCAATAGTAAATAACTTTTTCTAAACAAATGTTATGCAAATGTAACGAAAAATTGTTTCAATGCAAAGTAAATATAAATTAAAATGAAATATAACCGTTGACTAAGTTAAAAAATGAAAAGCTTTTGTCGAATAGGCACAAATAGATTAGAAAAAGCCTATTACCGAACTGAATTCTCCACGTGTATCGTGCGTGCGTACGGTAAGCAAAAAAAGAAAAAAGTGAATAGATATAAAACTGCTGGCACTTAAATAACATTTATCTCGGTAATTATCAATTACATACAATAAATATATGAAAGGATATTTTTGCAACGGAAGCGGCTAACTAGCTGCAATCCATCTGCAATGCCACTCGTAGATGTTTGAAAGTTCAAAGTATTTAATGAGACTTAGACGGATCGTACATAGTCTTATATATATTCTTCTCTCTAAGATTTTAATTGGAATCAATTAAGGCACCTTACCATACCGTTAAAACCAAAACACAGTAACATTACACTGTTGTTTTAAGTCAATAACAAGTTTGACGATTGTACCTCTATAGTCAAACCACGAAATTCTCTTTCTTCATTCTTCATTTTGAGTTATGATTATATCAGTTAGTAAAATGAATACCATACATAAATTGACTAAGACATGAAAAAACTGAGACAAAATATATTCATAATTTTAATAATATAACCTTTTCGCATGTCTACCAAAGCTATGAACCAAGAATTTCTTAAACGAATGATAAATGAATGAAGCGGAGCACAGCCGACCATTACGGTCATAGACACGGAATTTATTGACCATTTTGCCGACCATATCAATTCTGTACTTCCATTACATTGCTTTAGCACCAATAGAATCGGGTGAGTCATCAGATTCTAAACTAATTACGGGCCGAAAGGAAAAAAAACGCGGAGGTAACTTTAATGTGAGACGAATACCATGCATTTTAGTCTGTATAGTTTGATTGCGTTACAACCGTCACAGGTAATTTGCAGCAGTTTGGGCTGCTGTGTTATGTTGCGATGATGTGTTAAAATAAATCTTTTAAGGCGTTTCAACTTAGTCTTTGAAAGTAACAATATATCCGTGAACGTTTTTTTTCGAAGATGCATATGGAAGTATGTACGATAAAAAAACATCAATTACTAATTTTTTTGTCTGTCTGTCCGTTTGTTCAGGGTAATCTCTGAAACCGCTGGACTTTCACTGTTGGATAGCTTATGTCATAAGGTGTAACTTAGGCTACTTCAATTTAGGAAAATGTAATTAGGGTTTCGCACAATAAATTGAAGCCACGCGTGCTCTACGAACACGCAGCCACTGACACTGCCGCTAATGTCCTAATACAAGTACAAGGTCTACAATTTCGGCTGTACGTAACCATGTCAAGTTACATTTTTTAAACGCGGGTATAACCGCGGGGTTCAGCTTGTATTAAAATAAGTTAAATAAACATAAACATACACGCTTTCTACACTCATAGCCCCACAGTAGGATTTTCTCCTGTGTCGTGGGTGCCATGGACA
>DWPF01000354.1:0-11810 GCA_018251575.1 Cecropterus bathyllus | reverse complement strand
AAAAGTTAGATACGAGAGTGGTATACATCACGAAACGGGTCCTTCTCAGCATTATGCTGGTTGATTGCTTTCAGTCAGCGCTGGTCATTTAGTATACTGACCAATGAAAGTGGTTTTGGGGCTTATTAATCGACTTCAAAAAAGGAGGAGGTTCTCAATTCGACTGTATCTTTTTTATTAAAGTGTTTTAAGATATCTATCTCAATACATTTGGTTGATTTTTTACAGAAAACGGAAAAACTTCTATCCTTTCTTAACGGAAAGATCAATCAATGACATAAGCAATTAACGCTTGTTTTTATTTTAAATTGTTGCTTCGGAAACCATTACTACAAGTAATTTGAATAAATACACCGTTTGAACTGAAATATGTTTATAGATTAGAACTATTCCGATATGACACTCGTATATGGTTTATCTACACTATAAAGAAGTAGACAAAAATCCAGACTCAGTGTAATCGAAGCACAAATTTATTGATCAAATGAAATTAAGCAAAGTCGGGCACGGTCAAGACTTGGATGGGTGACCACCCGGAGTTAACTTCATGCTCATTCCTGAGCTTTTGAGGGCACGATACGCCATTGTCTCCAATTTATAAGATATAAGCTATCCTACCTTTCAAGTTGGATCAAACTGCACACGGTGTGTAAATTTGATTCAAATCGGTTCAGTAGTTTAGGAGTTTATCGTAGACAAACAATGTGACACATAATTTATATATATTAAGATAAAAACAGCAATATATACCTCTTTTTTGGACAACTTCTGCTTTTTTGTATTCCTTTTCCTTACAGTCTTTTTAGGTTCAACTTCAGGCATCTTGAATGTCAAGTCATGTAAGTCATCCTCATCACTTGAAGCACTTTGTTCAGCTACCTCACTAGGTGGAACATCACTATCTGACATGGAGTTTTGACGGAATGTAACTGCTTTTTTTGCTTTCCCATAGCTCTTCCTGTGTGCCTGAAAAATATAGTTAAATGTTTTAGACATTAACAAATATTGTAATAATGAGAGTAAATTATTTCGTGTTTTTATAATTCTGAAATTTGTATAAACAATCAGCATCTATAATCAAATGATGACTGATTCAAATTCAATCCAATTTGCAATGGCTAAATGTATGAAATATGCAGCACATCTTGTAAATTAAACGGTCTTGGGAAATTATTAAAACAAGTCCTAAAAATCTTGCTTTAATATGATAATAGTTTACAAAAAGTTTGATAAAAATATGTCTATGAATATTTACCTTAAAATGGTGTACTACTTCTATATCTTCAAACAAATGGACAGAATCCTCATCATCACCATTTGCATCCGTGTGCACTTGCACTTCAGTGGTATTAGAAGTATCTGTTTGTGTAGCTTCTTTTTCTGGGAAGACTGGTGGCTCCGCTGCAGACTTCATCTGATCAAACAGCTTATTTACTGCATCTGAGCTCTGTCCAAGTTTAGATTTGATAGCAGCTGGCAATGCAAGTCTAATTGGCTCTTTCATTTGGTTGATCTCCTGAAGTACTGCCCTTGATCGAGGCTTCAATGCCCGCAGTTTACGTTTATCGAACTGCTTTGATGGGGATACATTCTCCTGATCTTGATTTTCACTGTCATCAAATCCAAAATATGTAATATTTTTATCTTTCTTCTTCTTACTTGAGTTTCTGACATTTTCTGTACTAGCATTGCTTTTAGTGGACTCATTGGAAGTGTTACAATTTACATCCTGATTAGGCGGAGTGACATTTTCATTTGTAGGTTCATTTTGTGTTTGTTTCTTAGGTGTAACTTGTTTCTCTGTAACTGAAGTGTTATTTAAATCTTCAAAGAGAGAGTTTGTTTTAATTGGTGTTATATTCTTCTTCTTTTTCTTAGCACTCTTCTCAACACACTCTTTGATAAAAGATATAATGCTTGTTTGTTTCATCTTTGAGGTATTATCTTCATAAATCTGTGGGCCATCATTATCTACTCCCATGTTGGTATAGACATGTTTCTTATTACTGTCATTGAAGTTGATGAATGAGCTTTCATACGCTGGTGTCATGTTCGGTTTAACATACGTATTAACTTGCCATTTTATTGGTAGACTACCAAACTCAGCCCGCCAGGGGCTTGCGGCAGGATGCCTCACAGAAACATTCATACTACTACTTGCTACTGGGTTGTCGTCAAAGAAGCTAAAATCTTCTCGAAGGTTCAACGGATCAGCGTTATTAGGCCTTTCCTTTTCTCTGTCCACGTTCTGTGGCGCTGGTGTGATTGGCCGACAAGGAGAATTAACTGGTGAATAATTGATTTCATCAGTGCAAGTATCTTCAAAATCTAACGCAATGTCTTCTACTCGGACAGAATTATAATTCTTCTGAGATACATGACTATTTTCAGTATTACAGACTGTTGCGTCTTTTAACTTCTCAACAGGAATATTTGAGGTAGTTTGGGCTTTTACTTCATTGGATGGCGCAGTTTGAATGTTTGTTTGTGTAGTTGTAATAGGAGCAGGTGGTATATTTCCATTATCACCTTTTTCAACAGGTTTAGTTGTGTTTGTGGCAACTTTATTCTTTAAGGCTGATATAGCTTTAGCAACATTTAGGTCATAGTTGTTTTTGAAAACTACTCTTTTGGGTTTTGGTTCTCGCTTCTTTGCAGGCCTTTTTCTTTTCTTTTTCTGAGGTGGTGGTTCCTCATTTGGGTCATATGTAAACTCGTACACATCAATGTTACTTGCATCCCTTTTTGATGACTTCCGATCTTCAAGAATTCGTATGGAAATATTCTTTTCTGTTATCTTTTTGGGGGATTTTGTTGGTGATGCTTTTGGTGGGTTCTTTGTAGCAAATTTTTTGGTTACAGTTTTTGTGTGAGGTAGATCTTTCTTGGCATTATTGTTTGTATCTGCACTACTGTTAGAGGCATTGTTTCTTTTTTGTTCAGGCCTCTTACTTACTTTAGTAGATATTACCTTATTGGAAACTGGGGTTACTTTAGTACTTACATTTTTGTTTCGACTTTTGCTATTAACATTTTTTTGTATCTTGGGTGTACTGGCATAAGCTGGTTGTACAGGCACAAATTTACTCGGACTTATCGAATGATCTTCTAACTTGGAGGGCAACCGACATATTCTTTTAGGCCTATGAGCAATAAGGCTATCATTTAAACTTGTTTTCTGGATTTTTAAAGGACTTACCAACACAATTGGGATCTTAACAGGTTTGTTGGGCTCATCAATGGAAGCATTCTTACTGTTTGATAAATTTTGTAACACATTGCACTCTACAT
The DNA here is from genome assembly GCA_018251575.1 of Cecropterus bathyllus. Taxonomy (NCBI): domain Eukaryota; kingdom Metazoa; phylum Arthropoda; class Insecta; order Lepidoptera; family Hesperiidae; genus Cecropterus; species Cecropterus bathyllus. Next base: position 8,519 of record DWPF01000354.1, on the reverse strand, counting down.
ATCTGGTTGGGAGGCGTCTGTCTCGGCGAGGCCTTTGTTTGACAAGAAAATTGTCTTGCTCATCCTTAGGTTTCGATGGTATAACAGATGCATTGTCATCTGAAGCAGAGTTAGTTTTGTCAGCTAACGCTTTTCTAGGTTTTGTAACTTTACCAGTCGTTCTTTGCTTACGTTTAGGGTTTTCGACAATGTTTTCCTTCGAAGCCTTCGAAGTTTTACCCCCTCTTGTTTTGGGCGGCATGACGCAAATACAGCTAACAAAATACGACGTTCACATCTGAATGCTACCTTCAAACAAATAGCTTTTTAATCACATGACAGTTACAAGCACGGCACATAACATTCGTTTTATTTACACAAACTTGATTAAAAAATAAGAAGTTATTTCAAATGATTTCTAATTCCGAGATTCTCAATTTTCGCTCGCTTTCTGATTGTCAAATATCATTATGACAGCTAGACTGACATTATGAATTTTTGGATGTCACGTTTTTTGTTTTAAATATAATTCTTTCTGCAGTGGCTTTTTGTCTTTCAGCACAGGTTCATTTAACTCGCTTCTTTTCAATTTTACCATAGATAATAAATTATAATAATTCCAATACTATGTTGCAACTTACAACAAGTAAATATAACATCTTATGAAGATCACAGCGTCTGTCGTTAAATAACAACATCTGTATATAATTTAATGACAAGAACTCCATTTGGCTAGCCCATTGCACTTTTAGATTACGCCCATTTTTGCTTTACGAAATACACGTCCGCCAATGGAAAAGGTTAATGATATGATATATTTTAAATACTCTTCAATTACCTTTTTCATTTAAATATTCTATTGAAATTCATAATTTTATAATATTCGTATTCAAATTTCATATTTTTATAATATCAACATGATCAATCTAATATTATTGGAATATTTTATAAACTTCATTACAACTTTCGGCTTAACAACCGCTATCTAAAGAACCGAGCAAAGAGTAAAATCTTAGCTATATGATTGAGTGTCTTAGTAAATTCATGCCGCTAACTTGGTTTACCTGCTACTAGACCTGCTTCAGTAAATTCATAAAAGCAAATAAATAAAATTTAGAATTTTATTTTCAACGTACTAATCTGGTTTCTATTACAGAAGTACACCATATCTACGGAGGAAAGTAATCGCAATGGTAACACTAAATTTAAATGTGTCGTTTCGTATCGTTTGGTTTGGTCGGCCGTTGTAATTTTGAAACGTACTAAACGTTATTCATTTCATTACTTTTCAACTTGTGTATTGTGTAAAAATAAATTGTTTCATACGCATTTTTCAATAAATTGTAAGACGAAGTGTTTTCTTTGTGTCTTGTATGTTATCAATTCAAGAAACTTGGGTAAGTGCAACTACAGTAGAGAAGTTCTAAATACACAAAAATGTTTGAAACATTTTTGTTTAATAAATGGATATCTGGTAATGCATTTTCATAAATTCAAAAATTTAAAAAGAAAACTTATGTGAGTTTCATTATTATTTCAGATAATTTAGCAACAATAAGACTGGCCGAAAATAACGAATGAACGCGGTTGTTACAAAAGAAAACATTGACAAAACCTCAACCGGCCATGAAAGTATGAAACGTATATAAAAAACTCGTTAGCTAAGCGAAGAGCGCACTTTTTTCGACATATTAACGATAAATAGTCAAAATGGTGGACGGGGAGAACAAAACAATAGACACGGTGCAAGTGGCTCTTCGTATTAGACCCTTAATGCGACAAGAGACCGAGAGGGGCTGCGATGAATGCATCGAAGTAGTTAACGGGGAGCCGCAAGTGACGATTAAGGATTTAGCCTTTACCTACAACTATGTGTTCCCACAACACATCACGCAGCAGGAGTTCTATGATACAGCCGTCAAAGGTCTCATTGGGAAATTGTTTCAAGGTACATATGGTTTTTATTTAGGGTGAATTTTTTATCAGATTAAGGTCCAAGCTAAACTAAGGGATTAATATGTGCTATTAAAATGTCAGTAGTCATCTTTAGCTTGCATTCGCAGCTCAATTCTAAGCTTGCATTCCTATATAAAAAAATATTGTTGTACCTTTTTCCACCACAGCCATGATAAACTGGGTGATGAAAATAGGGCAATCCTTTTGTGGATTTACACTTTTTTTAGCTACTTTAACTAAAAACACATTTCTGCTGAAAAAGCAGTTTTGTGTAAGCAAGAAGTAGATACTTCCCATTACTTATAAATTGATTTATATCTCCTGTTGAAATTAATGTAAAGAATTCACTAATGAGGTCAAGTCAACATGCATACATTGCTATTTCAGTGTGGATTGAATATTTTCTAATAATTATATTTCTAATGGTTCAGTTTATCTTACTTTAGTGATGCTATTGTCACTACATTCTAGCAGTGGAGTGTATAGGTGTATAAGACGTACGCCTACAGGTGTATAGGTATATAGGACATTGACTAATTTACACCCCTTATATGGCTAATCTCAGGAACGATACCTGTTTATTTGGTTGTCAGGTGAAGTTACTAGTTATGAGTATAAACTACCCTAGCACAGAAAATAATTCAGAAACTTCTGATCTTTTTTTCTTTGGACCTCAATTTCTATGGGTATAACAAAGGCAGCATACCCCACCATGATCCAATACATGCTTGTGAAGGAGAGTACAGGACTACATGATATTCTCATATAGTAAAAAAATCTATGTTCTTTTCTTTTCAACAGGGTATAATGTAACAATACTTGCTTATGGACAAACTGGCTCTGGAAAGACTTACACTATGGGTACAAATTACTCTGGATCAGATGGAGATTCCACCAAATTGGGTAAGATCTTCATATTGATTTTTTTTATTATACAACAATATAGGCTTTACATTTTTTTTAATAGTTGTGTATAATGTATGTCATTATTATATAAGACTCATAATTTTGTTGTGTTACGCTAAGAAAATTAAGGAGGGGTAAAGTTAAAAAACTGATGTTCCTAGAAGTAATCAATACAAAGGGCAAAGCTAATAAACGAATGTAGACAATTATTTAAGATGTAGAGGAAACCTTACCCTTTAGTCAGATAGAGGTTTTTGGGTGTTCTAGTGAAATCTTAAGCAACCAACTGATCAAAGCCATAAACAAAGCAGGGTTTTGATAAATCAGTAAATATGGGGGAAACCTTAACATACCTTTAATCAGAATCTTATCCATGAAATGAAATCTGAACCAAAGCTAATAAAAATAAAAACCAGAAGTAATAATTGATATGAGAGTGAAGAATCTATAATTATAATCATAATGAATCTACAATGGTAGATTAGGTACCTACAACGTAATCTACGAGGGTAGGTAGCTAGGATTACCCCAGGAAGGACGGCAGCATTTGTGGTCGCAAGCCGTCGTGAAGAACAGAAGGTACGGTGAGTGCAAATCCTTACCGGGGAAGAGCCCGGAAGGGGCATTGCGCTTGAAGGACTCCGGTTGCGTTCCATTGGAAATCCCGGAGTCCTCGACACAGCACTGAGGACGGCCACCGGGGGGGTTTTAGTGTGGTAAAAATCCCACATATCCCGGCGTTGCTCCCACAGCATCAGGTACCTTTTGAAGGTTTCCCTCTCGAAAAAAAAATAAAAGGTAGCTAGGATTATTTTTGGATAACAAATAAGCCATTGTAGACCAAATAGCCTAATCCAAATATCTTCATCAGGATAAGAGAGCATCAGGATAAACAATCCCATACAAAACTACTGATAATTGAGCATTCACCGTTTCCTTACAGGTGTAATTCCGCAAGCTGTCGCTGATATTTTTGACTTTATAGAGACGCATGAGGATAAGTTTGTGTTCAAAGTGTCAGTGTCTTTCATGGAGCTGTATCAAGAGCAGTGCTACGACCTGCTCTCCGGGAAGGAGAGGGGCCACAGTATCATTGAAATCCGGGAAGATATCAATAAGGGGGTCATTTTGCCAGGTAATTAATAATATATTAATAGTTTATTCCTGGAACTCAACTCGTGTTTTATTTTTACACAACAAAGATTATTCTATGCATTAATCCAGTTTATAAACCATCTGTGTACCAAATTTAATCCAAATAAAATCAGTAGTTTTGTGTATGAAAGAGTAACAAATGACCATTCATCCTACTAACTTTCGCTCTTTTAATATAGGCTGTTGTTAAAAGTACCATTGAATTTCAATATTATGTGCTGAGACCTTCTAAATGTTTGATGTGAAACTTATTTATCAACGTATTAGAGAATTATTCTATGACAAAAAATGATTTTGACATTACTAATTATATTTTGGCAAAGGGACATCTCCCACCATGCTAGGGGTGATCATGCCTGGGGAGCGGCCGTGCTCCAACAATCTCTGTTCGGAACTTGTATATATGCAGGATGTTGAGAAAACTCCGATAGCGTGATTTAGAATACGGTGGCGCCATCTATTGATGAGTAGCGGGAGGTCGCCACACACGTTTCATAACGTAGAGCGTTTGAGGTAGCGCTCTATTTCCAATGTGTCAAGATAGAAGCAGTTTGCTGTTTCTGTAGTCAACTGAGCGATAATAATCGATTTACATGCATTTTTATGAGAAAAAAAGAAAAGAATTGTCACTGTTGTATTTCCTATTATATCCATTATTGCACGTCTCATAACGCGGAAAGTTTGAGGAAGTGCTCTACTCCTAACGTGTAAAAAACAAGACAAACGAGACAAGGTCTCGCAATTTTGTTTTAGTGCTTAAATACATAACTTAATTATTGTTTTTTTTTGTTAGTTTTTCTGTAAAAAATGACGCAGTTGGTACTCTCAGTCAGATAAATATGACAGATTATTGTATAAATAAAAATATTTTCAATTAATTACAATGTTTTATGTCTTACAAGATTTCGTTACATATTTAGCAAATTTCATTGGACGAGTTATCAATTTTACTCCAAGTCAACAACAAGTTATTAATTTATTTTTAATATATTATGGAAGTAGCAAACAAACATGGACTAAGTTGAAACGCCTCGTATAAGTATGTTTCCCTTACTACATCCTTCAGACCATTACATAGTAGCGCTTAACACAGCTTTTATTAGGTTGAAATATGTGCGGCGGTGGTGCTTTCGGAGTCGAACCACAAAGTCTTTTTTTTTTCATGTAAACCTTTATTTTTTTCATGTAGTCGTCCTTAAGGGCTAAGTTGCAACACTTGCAACCTATGAACAGTACATCGTATCTACGTATGTAACAGAGGAAGGGAACCTTTAGACAATTCATCGATTACTTTCGATTTTTTCGGATACAAACATACAAAAACTGATTTTCAGAGTTTACAGATTACTATTTGAATCAACCCTAATGAGAGACTTGTTTATAAACTAATTTTCAACTTTGCAGTTACTTTGTAGCATAACTTACACAGTCATATTACCATGTAGTCGTCTGGTGACCGCTTACTATATTTATCATTTATGTATTTAAAGATTAAGTACTTTATATAATAGAATATAGAAGATATGTATTGACTTCACGATCATCTAATAGATCCAACTAATCTATCTACAAATAGGCAAAACCAAAACACTTGAGTATTTTTCTGTTGTTTGTCAACTGATTATCTTTATTTTGTTTTAGTGATAAGTTTATGAAAAAATATTAGTTTTTATGGCATCCTTAAATTATCAAAAATATTAATGGACGGTTTCGATCACTGGTCATATATTAGTTACATCAAAATAAAAAATACGATTCTTATAACATAAAACATAATATTACAATATTTTATCTGCGAAAGACTTAATACAAGCATAGACACTAAAAATGGCATTAGTATTTAAATATTTAAATCGTATGGAATTAATTATGCAATTTTTTATAACTTTGGTCAATGCGTATTATGATGCAAACGTTTTGAAATAAGATAGAAAATCGATTGATTGCCTTAACATTATGTTCTAAATCTAAGGTCAGTCTTTGACAAAACTAATTCAATAGAATTATCGCTGTCTCACATTCAATTACCAAAATGCCACATAAAAATATCTAGAAATATATTACAACATACCAGTCGTCCGTGATACGAACTACTTAATAATAATATATAGTTGCTATAATTCATTGTGGTTAATTTCCAGTAGGACCACTGTCACACCTATTTCTGTCTAATAACAACAGTATAATCACTGCTGTGTTCTAGTCTGATGGGTGTGATAAGGAAGACTTTCGAGGCGTTTCAAATTATTCCTCAGGTGTATCTGATCTCATCTGTGGTTGATTACAGATGTCCATGGAAGGATGTAGCCATTTACCGTCAGATAGACTCAACGCTCGTTTGCTCTTTCCAAATTATAAAAAAAAAACCTAAAAACTCTCCGGCTTCAACATAATAATAAGATATAAGCCCATTGTCTTAAACATGTGTACATAATACGCACGTGAGAAATTGTCGCTTCTTTATGAAGATGCAAATATTTTCATTACTTGTTTTGACCACTCAATTGTTTGTCTCAATGCTAAATCTATTATTTGTACTATATTTAGCAAAGTTGTCTTCATTAATTTTTCACACTGCTCGGTTTTACCCATTGAAACAGTTTTTGTAACTACAATTAGGCATTTCTTATTATGTTTTCTGTTTCGTAATTACTTTATTTTAGGTTTCCAGTATTTCAATACTCCTTTAGATTTTATCGCGCATTACGCCTACTTCTTTCTATAACAGCAGTGTTAAATGCTGAATACAGGTTTCAGGGAAATGGTAAAGTGAATACACAAAAGTTTTTTAACTTAATTTTCTAGTCGACATATCTGTTGCTGACATTTTATTAGGTGTTTTTTTAATATACAATTAGTGGGGGCAAACCGCTTATCGTTTTAAAGATTATATGCTCTTATGCTATGTAGATTTTATTTTAAATAGAGTAATCTTCTTAAATACTTATCTTTATTTAAATGAGTTTTTTATTGTAATATTGTCCTGGTTTCACCCACGTCATTTGTCAATAATATGTTGTAAGCTTTGAATGTAACGAATCTAAATCTGGGGGTCAAAGGTTCGGGTTCAAGTCCCATCTCTGATTTTTAAATTTGTGCATATTATGAATTAATGACTACTTGCTGTAACGATCAAGGCAAGCATCGTAAAGAAACTACATGCTTAAGTTTTTAATAAAAACCAATACCATTATCAATCCGCATTTGGCGAGCGTAATGAACTAATGTCACTCTTAGTGTACCAGCAACTCTTAGGATACCGGTGCCACTAGTGCAACATGGTATGCAATACTAGTGCAATGGTATTCTAGGACTAGTTGATGCACATGTTGATAGTTTTTAATTTTAGCTTTCTTTGTGAGATTAATATATCATTCATTATAGGACTGCGATTTGAGCCGGTAATATGAATGAAATATTCCTGATTAGTCTATATAATTGCATTTGTGTCGAACATACAAGAGTAAAAGCAAAATTTTGATTTGCCAGCTCGATTTACTTGTTAACAATGGAAAAACAGACATTACCGTCTTTACATAGGCAAGTGCTAATGTTATTTATAATGTACACAAATTAATCGCAATGAACTTTCACTCAAAATTTTAGTGTCTCTGTGACTCTCATTTTAACACCGCTTTGACAAAGCGTCGTGGAACCGCGATTTGCGACAACACTACTTTTTTTTAAGTCTATACAAATTCGCTTACATTCTTGCATATCATGTATTACATAAGTAAAATCGAAATTCTGGTTTCCTAGCTCGCTCCACTTGTGATCAATCAAAAACACAAGCCTTTGTAAAGTCTTTATGAGTTCATGATAATGAGTTCCTTTTACAGGACATGGCAAATACAACGTGGGTCTCCTGTTCGCGTGCTTCATGGTGATCGTGGCGATGGGCATCGACATCTTTGGACTGGGGATCATCGTGACGGCAGCCACCTGCGACCTTGGGATGACGCTCAAGCAGATCGGCATTCTGTCGTCAATGCCGTTCGCAGGTTTTTATTTTTGGTGACGCAAGTAACCTTTATAAGGAAAATGAAGTCGCTTCTTGTTTCTGTTCGTGAAATACATAGCGATATAAATGGCAATTCGTTGCGAAAATTGTGTTTCTTAATATGCATCTATAAATCCTTTTTTATTTGCATTAGTATGTATTCATATGTGTTTTTTTATGTAAATATATGTTTCTTCATGTTATATTCAATGAATTACTTTATTTGATAATTACGACATATATATATCCTATTCTAATATCCTAAATTACGGTATTAATGAGATTAAAGTTTCTTTCTAAATCGCATGGAATGACGTATATTTGTTTTGTATAGACGCAATTTAAATGTATGTATATTTCATGCATGAGGTCGCACATACTGTCGTACTTCCTGAATTCAAACTATTTTGAAGACTTGCGTGGTGGAGCGGTCAACATACCGGCCTAAGATGCCATGGGTTCTGGGTTCGATCCCCGGTCAAACAGAAGTCAGTAATGAATTTGGATTTATGTTCCGGATCTG
>DWPF01000353.1:0-11815 GCA_018251575.1 Cecropterus bathyllus | reverse complement strand
AACCGTAAAGTGGTACAGTCCAAGCGAGACAACTTATATGATATATTCTTATCGTCAACGAGAAGCGAGCAAGCGGTCAAGCTTTTTGTGAAACAGAAGTAGTATTTTTTGTATTCTAAAGGATCAACAGCATATAATGTGAAAATATATCCTATCAACGTTTTTTTAATGTGGAGTAATCCTCATGGATCCCCATTCACCCGGGGGAGCGTAAGGGGTATATCGGTCTCTTACCGACTAATTCACCGCAGCGTTCCTCTGGACGCTCGGTGCCGGGTCACGAGAAGGCGTTAGCATTACATTCGCGGCCCGGCAACGTCGGCCGATGCTGATGTTAATAGTTGTCCTGATGAGATGTGAGTGCAGAATGCACACACGACAGCTCGAGCCCTAATAACCGTAGTTAGAATCCCCCGATTCTGCCTAATACAACAGAGCTGAGCGCGCTACGCTCCGCACTCTATGCAGGGCACACTTACAATCTATTCTGGGCCGTCTCGTCGAGGTAATCGTCGCAATGAAAACAATGATGGCTGGTTGTCGGCTTCAGACTTCAACATTTGGGATTTTTTGTTTACAGAATTATGTCCACAGATCAAAGTATCTTGTTATGCCGTAAAAATTTGTTAATATCTACAAGTAACTCGCTCGCAGTGGGACAAGTCCTAAAGCAATCCTAACCGACCTGTTATAAAATTGTATTTGACACCTCCAACTATTTATGACAATTTGAAAGGCCAACTTGTTCCTGAATTATGGGTAATTGCGTTCGCTAACTCTAGCACTATTTCTGTACAGCAATCAATTTTGTTATGTAACAATAATTTCGATTTATTTAAGACTAACTATCGACAGTATTATATTACTGTAACGCGATATATAATTTATAGGCCGATTCATTATAAACTCATGAGTTAACAGTATGACAGCAATCATAGGAATTAACGGAACTTCAAACGTATATACTCTATAAAAGTTTAATGGTCTAATATATCTAAAATGTGTATAAAAATACTTTTATAAATAAATGAAACAGTTATAATATAAGTAACTCTAACAACGTTACGAGATTCAATTAGAAAATTGACAAGTTCGTTAAATTACCTCTGATATAAGAGCATTAGCAATGTATGGTCAGTGGCCGAGCATTAAGTGGAGATTGACACCGCGCCAATGACGAAGTGAAATGTCACATGACGCTCGCACCGTCGCCCCGCGTGCCGCGAACCCCAGCTTAACATAAAACTTCAATTTGCATAATGCATACAGAATATGTAAACTTATCTCTGACACGCCCTTGCGAGTGACACGGGTTGAGGTGTGCCGGGATAACATTATTCTCGTTGCGACGATATCCAAGTCTAAATAGACCGCATTTGCAAACCAACATGCAGCACAATTTTATTGGGACTACAAATTCGCCATGAATATTTCTTTTCAAACTTGCTTTACAACAACACGCTGATATTTTAAAATTGTACATAAAATGCACCTAAACTCCTTTATTTCCTTCGGTTTGATTGAAAAACGTGTTTTGTTATGTTTGAAGCCAACAATTTCAACAAAAAAAAAACACATAAACATCGATTTATTCGATATTTATACATTTTGAGTATTTGCGTCCTGCACACCTTTTCTGCCAGCAAATATTGAAAGTAAAACGTGTAAGCAGATCCTCAGATGTGTGTTAATATCAACATTGTGTCTTATTCGGCACAATTTCATTATTTTCAAGTCAACGTATCGTGATTGCATTTACCACACGACAGAAAATATTATTATCGACGTATAGGCTCGTTAAGAGCGGTCATTCGTTCCTTATTAGCTTAACACGCGCCACGATCCCTATTTTGCATGCAAATAAAATTATAAGGCTACCATAAAAAGTGTTTATTAAGACTTTATTCGCATTTAAAAATTCGTAAAGTCTTATTCACCGGGGCTTTGCCCACGATCGAGTACCGGAGTTTTAAAATGATGAAATTACTGTCGACTCGGCTCGGAAATGAGACGTAAATGGGAATGTCTGCAAAAAGCAAACATGGCACAGCATATCTTCTTTCACGACACAATCCGATCATTGTTGAATAAAATATGGTATTAAGAGACGAGAGTGGAGCGGGACGCGAGCCGTACATGGCAAGGAACGAACACCCACCGCATTCGCGCGCTGAACCCAACTCAATATTTTGTTTCACCTGGCAATCGATTCATTCTTTATTGCCAATTGATAATGGTAATATTTTGTATTGGATTTCCTTGTGGCGGACGTCGCACGTGCGTAAGGCACGCTATGTTGCTGTGGCGGTCGGAACAGGTATGACCATTTAGTATAATTATGCCAGCGAAAATGCCTTCGTAATATTGTAGGTAAAATAATTGACATTACCGTTTTATATCATGCAAATTATCTCCACGCGGAGAACACGTTTAGATATAAAGAGTAACAATAAGACTAGTTTCTAGCGTGCTATTGAAAACGTTAAATATTTGATGCTTTATCTATTGTTAGTTGTATTGACTAATGGCATTTACAACGTAATGTGTAGATTAAATCAATTCGGTCGGGAATTTGTACACAATATATGATATCTGTTTTAGGGCGTCCTCTCTCCGAGAATTTCCAATTAAGCAATTTAGATACAAAGGCCGGCACTGACACGACATTATACAAATGTAAAACAACAGCTATCGGAATGATAATTCAGTGATGTAAATAACAATAAAGTTATCAGAGAAGGCAGCTTGGTATGGGTTTTGACAATAAAATGTGTCGTGGAGAGCGTGGAGCAAGCGACCCGCCGCGCGGTAGGTACTAGGACGAATTTACGATCGCTCTCGACTCAGCCTCATTGCATCACTCGCTGAGTCTGCTCTTCTATCTAGAAATGACTGTCGGCCAGCTGTCTCAACAACACTCTCGAATCAGTGCTAAATCAAGACGCGATTCTTCTATCTTGCGAACTCACCACGCTGTCGTAAGATCCTTTCTATAAACTACACCTACAGATCCTATATTATCTACAGGATAAGATATTTGATAACTCACCTCATATTGATTTTCATGTAGACGTAATGCAATAACACATTAATAGACACTTCAAAAATATTTTTTAAAGTACACGATAATAATTTGTAAGTATTTCCGATCCCGTTGATGTCTTTTGTATGATAGAAGAGGCATACACAAAATCCGCATAGCGTAGCGGTCACTTTGCCAATTGACAAGCAGAGAGTTCCAGGTTCGATATTTATCGATATTTATGACATATTTATATGTGTAATCTGGCTAGTTGTCCATTTACTCCTGCTTGGATCGCAGAGTATATCTATAATTTTATTAACAATGTAAACTTATCGTTCGTTACAATAAATATACACAAGTATATACATTAATATCAATACAAGTTCATTTTAATGAGTACCTGTTTATTAATCATATAAGCTATAAGCATCAGCATCACAGATGTTCGAACACGATTAAAATAAAGAGCTCATACTAATAAATCAAGTACGACAAAATTTCCATACAGAGTTAATTATGTTCAATTGTATCGTAGCACACGCTGCGCCGTAATCTATCGCTATTTAAATAAAAGACGAAACAATAATGGCACAACAAGAAGGCCTAGTAAACCCGTCCCCGAGGCGCGAGCTGCATTATTCGGAACCTGTTTGAGTTGCTCTAATTAACAATACACAAATCGTAGCTTGTATGCAAATGAGGAGAGTAGACCGCGCACCGACTTAGACGACGAGAATTCCTCTCACGATAAATAAGAAAGCTTATTTTTGTAGGGATGAACAACTCCTCGTTTGAAACGTATTTTTTGTTACGTTGAAGATACGTATCTGATTTTTTTTACGTTGAAATAGGTATTAACTCGTCTGGTAATTGTTATTCGCAATTTAAGATTTAAATCCAATTTTATTTTACAGTACATTTATAATCAACAAAATCAATATATGCTACCAGCCTGTCAGTTTTTATGTTTAAATTATAAGCCTTAGAAATTTTGCTCTCAGTGGTTTTACTCAGCAAGATACGCTTTAAAAATATAATAATAAAATATTGTATCAATGAATAATTGTAAAAAAGTACGTACATATATGTAAGTATATAGTGACAAAGCCAAATCCGGAAACATAAACATTGCCTATCTAAAGTCGATGTAAACTCCATGCGATGAACTCTACTCACTCCGTCCGACTCGAGCCGAGCTACATCAGTCAGTGCGTACGCGACGTTATCGTAAAATTGAATTAAAAAAGAGATAATAAAAGAGGATCGCGTCGTAATTCTGGCGCGCGACAACACAGCACTTTTATTTGGAGGGCGCGCGTGTGGCGGCCGGCGCGGGGCGGGGACGCCTAATCGTGCAAGCTTTATTGTATTCCACTTAGATACACACATTTTTTTATGACAATTTATGTCGGGAAAGCATTTTTTATACCTTAAAATAGCAGACTGATATATAGTTTCTGTTCATTAACAGAATTATAATTTTAATAAAACCATTCTTTTAGGATATAATTTCCTCTTTTATTAAAATTATATAACGTATATAAGTGCTATATTTTTTTAATTTTCACATTAAATTCACTTATTTAAATTCTTACTACATACTTTACAATATGATTGAAAATAAAATGTAATTGTAATATAGATATCTTAGCCAGTATTCCATACTTGTTTAATCATTTCTCACAATTAATGCTGGAAATTGCTTACTGATAGAAAACTATAAGAATAATTAAACACTGTTGAAGACCCATTGTGCTTTTGAGTTCCACAAAATGCATTATACTTAATATATTTGTTAATCAAAAGGGAGTAATATGAAAAACTTTAAACAAAACATACATTCTTAAATATTCACCCATACAATTGAATAAAAAGAGCTAATTTTGTGCACCGATTTTAGACTTATAGAAATAAAATAAATTCTAACCGTATATCGTGAGTACCCATATTAAAATGGTATATGCATTGAAATTATGAGCATTTTTTAAAATCCAGACCAAATGACATTTTAACGTTTGAACATTGACAGCGTCCCAAGTGGAGCAAAGTGCACGTTATGGCCTGCGGTCCTTGGGGACAATCTTCTTTTATTTATATCCGCCGTGTAACACCTCGCGCCGATCTCGAGCCTCGCCCTTAGCCCTCTTAGCACCCATCTCGAGGGTTCTGCACAATATTCTCACTCAATATTTTACGTTTATTTATAATACCTGATTATACTTACCATGCGTGGATTTAAATTATGCTTTCAATATAACTACGGTAAAAGTATTATTGTAGATCAAGAAACTATGACGAGCAAAAAATTCTTCATAGAAACTTTGTATTATAGCTTGCGCCATTCATCTCGATTAATCTACAATATAAATTATGTAATTTATAAGAGTTAGTTTAATGATGAACTGACTAACTATAACACTTTTATTTCTTAATGACATAAGCATTATATGTACCAAATCTCATTATAAACTATGTTTTAACATTTTTTTGTTTTACCACGTACAAGTGTCGGGAAGCCTGGAGCATACTCCTCCACTCTGCTCCACTGTGCTTTAACTAATAAATATATTATGCACATGATCATTCTAAAAATGATCCTTTGTTCAATTTACGATGACTTTTATAATATTATAATGGATGGAGTCACAAATTATATTGGTTGCGTTTATCTCATTTAACTTTTTTATTTAGTATGTTCAATTGACCAATTTTTGCTACATTAAATAACTTTACAGTACCAATAAACTTACCCACAGTAGGTGTTTAAAGTTCAGAGAACCTGTAATTCTTATAACTGTATCTTCTTTAGGCTCAATGTCAAATTTATTCTGCAAAAATATTTGTTATTATTATTATAAAGGTACTTTTTAATACCTGGTCCCATTGTCCCGCCTTGTATCAATTGAATGAGCCATTCAAATGTACCATTAATATGCTAATGCAATGACGACAATGTGATTTATATGTTATCTTTTGTTCAGATGGTCGATTGGATCCGTTGGTAGGTACCTACAAAGTTGTAATACCATCGCATAAGACTGAACGTTAATAGTCTTTGATAAGTCCGTAAAAAAGTCTTTTAACATGTTAGAATATACGTAAATAAGAACATTGAACCAAAAACATATGATAATTCAGATCATTTTACTGTTGTAACATCCATATTTGGGCCATTTCTATTTCAATAACAGTACGTGAACTGCTTATAAATAGAGTATTCTTAGCACCAAACGGTGTAAGTATACATTTTTATTGCAGCGTAATATTGGAAGCGCATTTTCCGACATTGGAGAGCCGGTGTCCGAAGAGGTTGTCGGGCCTGACTTGTAATTTCAAGTGTTTACCCGGCGCGCGCCCAGCAGGGTGTCCCACAACAATGCCCATATCCTTTTCTCATAAAATATATGGAAAGTCCAGCTACCAGAGGCACGGATCGACGGGCCGATACAGCGGCCGCATTATACGAGCTAGCTGCCTACCGAGAACTTTTTATGAGGGATCAAATTGATTGGTTCGGTGATAATATCGAAGTTGCGCATTGTACTCGACGCCGGCTCGGGCGAAGCGCGGGAGCGATGTCTGCCGGCACTGCCAGCCAACGTCCGCTCTCCTCACACCTTTTAAATAGGATATTAGAGATTTTGCATCTAATTTATAATCCCCATTCCACTAAAACAGAACTGTCTACTGTCTGACTGTGTGTCTAAAAGAACCACTTATTGATATATATAACTAACACCAAGTAAAATTAAGGGTCTTACTTGTCGTTGATCATAAATGCGATACGACGTATTGAGGACTAAGTTATCGCCATATTAATCATATATATTTGTCACGATATATAAAATCTATCTACTAGTAGATATTAAGAAAATACTATTAGCGGAAGTGATCGCCGCCGATCCAATATGCAGAATGGGAATACCATTCGGTGTATTAGTAGACCTTACCAATAATGTAATTTTATATCAGAAAAACATGTATAGTCCATATATTATTGCCATAATACAGCTTTTTCTTATTATTCGACCACAGAACAACATCCACAATTAATATATTTGTAACATTATACCAAAAAAATTGTACAATTGAAAACGTAAAATTGAAGAGGAGACGGCAACTCATCGAGAAAGCATTTTCGTAAATGACAGTTATAGTTGTGGTAAGAACATCGTAATGTCTTCTTCTCAAAATTGACGATTACACGCCATCAAAAATTGAACCAAAAGTGTAACGCTTCATTGCGGGCAAACCGATACAAGACGTGCCCTTTAAGCGAGAAACACAAAACCACTGAGATAAAAATATATTACAAAATGAGACCCACTTTGTGTTTTGAAATTACAATCAAATAAATTACTTTTTATTGCTCAATCTTGTTGGGTTTTATTAAGGTATCGGCGCTGAATGCGTCGGAATAAAACATGGCGAGTTTAGCCGAGAGACAAGATGTTTCCGTGCAGCATGTGGCTTCGGCAGATAAACGGAGGTGCTTTACATGGGCCTCGAGTTTTGGGCGATAAGCCATCATGGCGTGTTCATGTCGACATGCGGACAATGGAGCACGCTTTCTCTTACCTCACTCCCGGGACCTCCTCTAAATAGAGCGTGTAGCACCTTCAACGTCATTTTTATTAGGAGTTTACTAATTATGTTGTTGATACCATAACTATTCTTAGGTATGTTAAGGTGTCAGTGTCGTGTATACCCAGAAAGACAAGGTGATCCATTATGTCTTGCATTATAAAAATAGGTACTTAAATTTTATTTTTATGTAAATAAATTCCATACAACCATACTATAATTTGCAGACACATTTTAAATAGATTTCACTGATAAAATAGACCGTAGAAATACGCTAGCTACGTTAGAAATTTTACGAAGTTCTATTACAAAATTATACGAGATTACAATCTAGAAAATGTATGAAAATGTATTTAAATATTCCCTGCGGGAACATATCACCATTTGTTAGGATTAGCGTTAACTGCTTGTCTATTGGTGTCAGCATGTTAACAATATAACCTGTCTACTTATCTTAGATGAACGCAAGGAACACAAATTCAAAATTCGCCCCGAGCTAGAAACTGACCGTCAAACCATATTTTCAGTGCGAAAATAAACAAATCAATGAGTCTGGACGAGGGAGACACGAGGCATATCGTGTTGATTAATGCTGATTGCTAAAGTGCGTCGGCGCATGTATAAGTAATGTAGCAGCCCACCGCTACGTTTCCGTCACAACCGGTCGTAGAACAATGTGCCCAAACATTTACTCATTTACCATGCGATGGCTGGAAACGCTCCCGACTTCCGAGCGTTGAAAGCCCGCCAGTTTGAACTGCATCTAATACGAGTACAATTACGAATCATTTATCATAGTACCGCTTTTAAGATAATTGTCGCTGATAAAACGAGCAAGGTTGAGACAAATCCGAAACTGAACGTGTAACCACATGTTAGGACCCAGTAAAATATGTTTTGAGCTTCGATTTCACCTGCTGAATGGTAAGAAATAGGAAGCTGGGTAGGCCATGTTATGATGGCGCCGAACAAGCGTGAAAATGCACGCGAGAGCACAATGCTCCGCGTGTGTCCCTCGCCCAAAGAAACCTATTTATCATCGTCACCTGGCGACTGGCGACTTGTAATTGTGCGCCATATTGTTACCTTGAGTTATGGAGCCAGTGCGAATGTAGTCTCTTCCGCTTAGCTGGTATCTATCTACGCAACTATCGCTAAATAAGTATATAAGTATAGTTTACTACATTTTAGTCTCAAATGAACGTGTAAGTAAATTGCTAACAAGTTCCTATTCGCTTGAATTCTAACGGAACTCTGAATATCTGAAACTCAATGTAACTTAATTAATTGTTTTTTATTTAATTCAGGACAACAACTATGTAGTTCAGTTTTTTGTTAATATCAATATATAAGATTTATAATGCAGGTAATTATTATTCTTAATGAAATAATACTTACATTTATTGATATAATAAATCCTGGTGAGCAAATAATATTGCATCATACGAAATAAATAAAAGTAATGCTTATTATGTGTAATATTATCTTATGTGTTTATTTATTTCTGTTTAATATCAGAAACATCTGTTCAAAGGCAGTTTACAACGCATCCGTTATCATCGAAATCAGGACAGGGTAACACCGCATAAATCTTAAATACCCCACGCAGTTCGACTAGACAAAAATCGTTTCTTCTGCCAGTATATTTAGCTTGTCAGCGTCTCGACAAAATACGGTAAAGGATTGTAGAAAAGTGAGCATAAAACAAGGCGCACGCGCATCGAGTAGCGTCGATCGACCGGCGCATCAGCATTGTTGTGACGTTGCGCGCGCGCAGTGCGGCGAGTCGCGATCAAGTCGCGATTTGTCGTTATTTGCGCACGCGGCGGACGCGGGGACTTATGACGGCGCTTATCTCCCATCGCCGCACTGTCAGCGCCTCGCGACATTCTAGCTCCTCGCCTACCCAACGCCAGTATTTCACGCTGGAACAATGAGCTTTTAAATTTATGACGTCAGCTCACCAACACGCCCTCTAATAACAAAATTCGATATTTCACGCCTGGAATTTCAAAGTGGAGCTTACTATTAATAATATTGCTGATTTTATCTAAATGTTAAAATGAGAAAACAGGTACGATAACGATCGGAATCTGACTCTGAATCTAAGCTTAATATATTAAATTCTTTGCGTGCATGTTTTATGCAGCATCTTTAGAAATCTGTATCTTATTAAAATATTTGATGAACTATACAGAAGTATGTTCGTCTATTAAAATATACGTAGTATTAAAGTTACAATATAATTATATATTTTACATTGTACGACTGATGATATAGATAATATACGATTATATTATGTAGTGTTAACTGACTCTGCTGTATAAGTACACTTTCCATACCAATATGACAAATAGGTGTTCCGGGTTCAAATAACTGGCAGACCAAAAATCTAAATGATGAATTTGTATTTTTTCACGGAGCTTGTTGAGGGTACATACTCACCTTTGTCAGGGTTCCTCATAAGGAATCCTAATGGAAATCTATAAATTTATATAACTTTATTAAAATAATGTTGAGGATTAAACTATTTTTATTCCTGGTATAACGATAGGTAATGGTTCTGATTAACTGTGATCAAACGACAATTGAAAGTTTACTTAAATAAAAAAATAACGATTTATTAAAATGGTAATTATTCCTAACTCATAAAATGATAACAACAATCTTACGATTCTACAAGTGGTTATAACATCGACTTTTTGCAAGAGAATGTATTGGTCTGTGAAATAATTAATCTATTTTTATTGAACTACAAAGCAAATATTTCGTGACAACCCAATTATAAATATTACGCTTATAAAGATAACATTGATATGTTGAACAAGTTTTTTGTCCAGCTAGGTGCGCTAAGCGGTGTCTGCCTTAAGGCCAATGCCGAGACAACCTATAATAAAGTGTGCTCGACAACGCTATCTTGCGAACGATCACCGCCGAAATCAATTTTAAACAAACTCTGGCCACCACCTACAATTATCATTGTATCGAACAATGCCTCTTCTAAGGAACTTGCACCACCGCTAAGTATGCTTGAACAAAAAAGTGTATAGAAACGAATTTATGAATAACGTCAAATCTACAATCTATGTTATAAAAATCGAAAAGATCTACTTTTTATGCACCTACCTATGAAAGTTGCAAACAGTCCTAAAATCTATCTGATAACTTGATATAGCCATACATTTAACGAGCAATATGAGCTAGTACATAACTTTTTATAATCCAAATAGTATAGTCCTAATTGGAAATATAAATAGCAAAAAATGAGAAAGCAAACTTTCTATGGAAAACAGTCCAAAAAATATATGTTATAATACTTTTTATTACTATTATTTTAACGCAAAAAATAAAAACAGAAAACCCAAATGCTTTGAAAATACCAAAAATAGGACAAATAAAAATACATTAAAATAGAAAATATATTTTATAAGGTTTTGTTTAATACACACATAAACTCTCAAAAAGGTAACAACATTATGTTAATAAACGCATGCAGCACTTTATTATACATAATTTCTATTTTAATTTGTTATTGTAGTACTCGTTTGTCCGATTGTCTCGATATATTGTGTGTAAGCAGTCTGATAAAAAATCATTCAATTATTTGTTTTTATTTTTTTTTAATTCAGCGAAAAATTCGTTCACCGCTTGTGGTTTCAAAGTTTGCGGTGGGGCAGTTGTCGACACAATGTAAGAGGTCACTCGAATCCATAGATAATAGACGGTTCTTTTCGATCACACGAGATACCATCGCGATGATTTGTTTATTGTATACGACTCAAATATTGAAATTAACCTTCATTTGTGATTTTATCTACTCACATGTAATTCCATATCGGGTATTAAGTTATCTGATTCACATAGGGCATAAATTATTTTGTAACACAAGGATGTGATCTCGGATATCTTATATCAGATATTGAGCCGAAGGGTACATTCCTAAATACTTGTAGAAAAGCATTTTATGGCTCTCTTAAAGATATACTAACTTTAACCCACAGCTTGTCTTTCCTCTGACTTTTTGATATTTTGAATATTTCTAAAAGTGCCAAGTATGAGCCTAGACCCAGATACTCAATGTGAACCATTTATTTTGATTTGACTGAAGCAGCTAACGACCATGCAGTCTACCTGATGGTAAGTGGCTACTGCCGCCCATGAACATCTGTAATCAACCCTAAATAAGATCAATGTCTCACCTAAAGT
>DWPF01000352.1:0-11820 GCA_018251575.1 Cecropterus bathyllus | reverse complement strand
AACGCGAGCGACTCGCCGCCGCGTCTGTGTCCTTAAGTTTGATGGAGCTTCGTGTGAGTGGAAGGAATTTGTCATCACGTGACTATAAATATGAGTTTTTTATAATCGGCCTTCAAAGGAGCATGGCCTTTCATGGTCCACCCACCTTACTATTTAATCAACGAAATTAGCTCAGTCTCTCCACTTGATGTTGAATCATGACTATGCGCTGTGCCCTTAGTACGAGTTTGTTACGTTCCGTTCCTTAAAATATTTATTGTTATCATATTAACCTCTCATTGTAAAGTACTTACGATGCTAGGTGTGTCAGAAAAGGAAAACGTAAACTTATGGGCGAAAACAATTATTAACAATTATTGTTTTGATGCAACGATATAAACTCGTACTAAGGCCACTATTTACTACTAGTAAAGTATAAATTTTACCTATACACTAGTTTTTTACAGTACCTTTCACCAATATTAAGAAATTTTCTATTAAAACAACGAAATCTGCTCACCACAATAAATAACTACTTCTAACTAAACTTCAACTAAGTCTATTTGTCTTTTAGTCCGCATAGTGTTCTCACCTGTGCCTATTGTTCTTACCCGGGTAGACTCGCTCTATACTTTATAGTAACTCCGGGCTAGGTAGGCACCGAGAACGTTATCGCTGCGTTGTAGCCGTTTGACGTTATCGTCGGCAACGTAAATCAACGCGATAGTCCGTTGATCGTGACAAATCCGGTAACGCAATCATTTGATAAGAGTCGATATTATCGATATCAACAGCCTAAATACTGGAACCCTTTTGATTTTATTGATTTAGATTTTCAGAGTAAATTTTTGCAATGTACCTACCGCTTGAGATTAAGATTCATAGCTTACAAACTCGTGTATTGAAACTCTTAGGGGATGAACTTCAAAATTCTTTCTTACATTGTTCATTCCGAAATTTCAGGCAGATATGTAAAATAGAGGCACAACGATACCATACCACGTAACTGTGTAAACGAGCTCAAACTTGTATTAATAAAGATAATTTTGAAAATCAACAGTGTAGGATTACTAAATAGAAACCATAACGTGTTGCTTCTCCCGATGACTAAGATGAAAGTTTACCGGAATAACACTTTTCCACCGAAACGCAAAAACTGATTCACGATAGAAATTGATGTGCCAGTGGTATCTCCCTGAATGAATTATCCTTCTACCACCTTACGAAATTACATTTTTTCGCTGCTGTGGTATGATTGTGGAATGTGTGAAAAGGTTCAAGAGAAAATCGCAAATAGTTTTGTAAAATGTGAGTTAGCTTCTGTTTCGAGTAATTACAATATTTAAAGGAATTTCGCATAGCTATGTTAATAAAACTGAGAGTGCTGAGCGTTTATAGTTTTACTGTGAAATATTTAATGTTATTTCCGTTACCTTAAAACAAATAAATTGGAACAAAGGCCAAGTGCAGCGCACAAAGCAATGAGGGTTCTTTCACGCGCTATAAACCAGTATTAATACCTCACTTATTTATTCTTATAATGTTCTCGAGTTAACGACGCCTCGGGCATTCGGTTTTTATTCCATGCACCATAAAATACGACATCTGGAAATATATTCCACTCGTATTTATATCCAAACTTAGTAGTCCAGAACAATCAGCGTACATGTTAATGTGCCGATTCTTAATTTCTATTATTTATTTCCTCTCGTTTGGAAAATAAGCCAACGGTTTTGGTCCTACGTTTTAAAAATTAACCACCGAATTCAGAAACCGTAATTCGTTCATGTTATCTCGTTTTCAAATTATCTTCGTTCCGTTTCGGTCATGTGAGAGAAAAAAATTAGGTCGTTTGCACACGGACAACGGGGGTAGAGAAATCGCAACGGGGGACGATTTTACACACGTCACATAGCTTATCCTCGTCGATTAGCATAAATCGCCAACTAACCGTCACAAATGAACGTAGGGCGCGAGATAGCGAGCAAACAGGAGGCGACGAGGCGACGGCGATCGCATCGCGTGTCGCGGCGACGATTCGCGACGATGCGCGACGAATCGCTGCCGTCGCCCGCCCGCATAAATCAGCATTATCTCGCGAGATAGCCGCGCGCTTGGACCCACCCTGCCATATCACGCCGAGCCCCGTGTCGTTCGAAAAAATTAATGACTCGGAAAAACGATTCGCTTATGAGGGATCTTTCAATGTAATTGAATTGCTCCACTGAGATCTGCCGAATTGTCACGAGTACGAGTGCGTAATGCCGAGTCAGGTGCTCTTGATTCAACGGGTTTTGTTACAGACGGAAATGTTTTCCATATTGTTAGATAAATATAGAAAATTAATAAATACTTCACTTTATTTGGACATTATCATTTATGTCTAATATTAGGCACTGTCCTCTGTACCTAATTTTTCATGGGTATTTGGTGAATGGTGTCGAGAGAATTAAAAATTAAAGAAAACAACAGTGATATACAGTCAAAATACAGTGTAAAGACATACAGTGATAAAGTCTAGAATTTAAGTCATTAAAAATTGTCTAGAAAAATTCGTTTGAAAAACGCTTGCGCGTGAAGCTCTTTTGCATATAGTTGTAAAGATTAATTCTACTTTTAATCGACTCGATCTATTATGCAACGTTGTATTATTTTTTAGCATATAACACATCTAAGGAATGGCGATGGCCATAAACGAGCATTATTACACACATATTTATTCTACAATCTTGTTGTATCCGACAGGCGAATTTAATATGCATACGTATCAGGGGGAGATGAGAAATACGTCGACGTTAGATCCGAGAACATTAGCTGCATTCACCCCTGGAGATTATCGTAACAGGCTTAATAGAATAATTTAAATTAGTATAGTTGCCACTAATCGCGCAGTTAACGCGGTAAGCCGTTCTGTAAACCTGTGTCTTTGTTCTCTTAGTTTATTCAACGGGACCATTTTTCATCCACTCTGCAAATATTTTGATAGTTGTCGGGTGTCCGTTTCGAATTCAGTAGCGTTTACGAGCGAGCAGTTGAATAGCGATATTTATTGACAAAATACCTAATAATTGCAGGAAACTAGCTTTGTCAGAGGCTGTGGAATTATTGTGTAAGCGTTTAAATATTAATGATGGTAATTGCCACAAAAAATACGATTTAAGTCGCATAATATTTTTGCTACTTTATAATGGATCGTAGTCGTAAATCATGCACGTGTATTCACGCGTCTTTTCTTCGGTATCGCTTTAATATTTCTAGCTCGCGATTGTAAACGAGTCTTAATAGATTTAAATTAACATGTTTTCATATTAGAATCTATCGTCGATCGGCATCGAGGCGTGTTGAAGATGTTTTCCGCCGCGAGCGTTGCCAATACTTATAATCACGGACTTGGCAGCCAACACGCTCTTTGATTTAGTTCTCACCACTATGCATGCTAAACATATGCTTCTGCAATATATGATAAATTATAATGAGCGTTTACTCGCCCGTAAATATTCGGCTTTTGTGAACTCAAACAAAACTATATTGTTTTCATCTGATGAATTGATGATTAACGTCAAATGCTAGACGTTAATTGCGTCTCTAACGCTTTGATGTTGTAAATTACGGACGGAAGTGATATAAAATATTTTCAAGCAAATAAGAAATCACATATTTTGATATAGTGACATATACATATCCGTAGGATCTTTACCGTTAAAATATATGGATATTAGTGCAATATGTGGATGTTGTTGTGCATCTATTCCGATGCGACCTGCATAGCTCGCGAGTTCAATTCCCAGTACTAGGTCCGGTGCAATTTATCGAACTATTGCAAATGTGTCCGCCGAGCAAACTTGTATTGTGTTTGTTAACCTGTAACGTGGATACTAGCGGTTTTACGTTCGCTGCACTTCTGTAAACTTGGTGAACTTTGCCTTTAGGGTGACCCATCCTTTTTGATGCTATGCAGAAAAGGTTTGATTAAGTAGAATGCAAATATACAATATCATTTTTTTCCACATTAAATAATAATGAGAGGCACCCTTTTTAATTAATTGATTAACGAGTTATTTTAATTACACGTTGCTTTTTGTTTCTCTATGAATATAGTTGTTCTCCATATCGGGTTGATGTTGCATTACAGGGCCATGACTTGATAAATCTTCTCAATTGTATAGTTTATGTAATTTCACTTGCTATCTTACATATCAAGAAAATACAAGAAAAGCAAAATCGTGACATTCTGCTAAATCATTTGTGATCAATGAACACAAACCCGTGTAACGAAGTTTTCATGCTTCACTACTGAGTTCATTTTGGAAATAACTGGAAAAGGAAGTCTGAAACCACATCCTTCAAATGGCTGACAACCGTGCTGTTCAGTTATACACATAATTTAGGCGAGCATGGCACATCCAGTGCTTGGTTTATATTTTTTTGCGGGCAGTGCCGCGGCGCGCCGGCCGGCGGGCGCACACCGCGCTTACACGTCCGCCCGGCACGCCATTTGTCGCACTCGCACGATAATTGTTGATATACGATCGCGATCCGACACCGTAATTGTCAACGCTTAATCTTCTAATTGGCTCGCATTTGCCAATGCCAGCGAGTCAGCATTCGTACGCGCTCGCTAAAAATCGCCCACCGATTTCGGCCACATTCGTAAAACATGACACTCCGCGTATAAAAGTCAAAAGCGAGGAAGAAAAGCAATTCGCGACGCCAATTTCGAGAACAGTAAAAAGTGCGATTCACAAGTGCAACTCGAAACGGCGTTTAAGAGCGAACCGAGGGCGGCGCCCGCCGGGGGCGAGAAAACAATTTGGAATTTTATCGGCGACGAGGTGGCGCGGGGCGGGTGACCGTGTTACTTCTGATTTATGGTCACATTAGGTGCGAGCCAAACGCGCGAAATGCACACGCTCGTGCTACGCTATTATCGCGACTCTACTTTTCACCTGTTAATCACTATTCATGTTTGTAATAGTAGCAGTAGGATTAATTGTAACAACCCTTACTAACTACTCACTAAATGAACAGTTACCGGTTTCAGTCAAATTGTCAAAATCGTCACACATCTGCAAGACAGACGTAAGTATTATTAAAAGCAGTAAGTAAAATCTACCTTCCTACATTCTAAACCTAAAACTAGTCACTTTTATTAACCGTCACATCTATTCTGAGACTTCTTCCATGTAGGTAATAAAAGGTAAGGTAGAAAAGTAGTAGGAACAATGAAATAATCAAGACCAAAAATAAAGCATTTTCTTTCAAAATCTTATCCTCTATCTTATATCTTTTCTGTCTTACAGTCTGTATGATTTCTAAAAAGTTCTTTCCCACTACTCACAAAGCAGATATAAACCAGATTATTGAAACAAATTCGTATATCTACACAGGTGTATAGGTACTTATTAATCCATCTAAATAATAGAATCAAGTAAACTTCAGCGCCGCGGTGTTACAAGGATATTTTAATGCTACTCGAATTCAAAAGCTAATTTCACTAAAACCTTAAATGAAACGAGTTGGAAGCTCGCACATTATTTAACTTGGTCCAAGTTTAAATTGAAAACGCCACCGAACTCTTTACGTAGTCAGAGTCAAATTTTGAACTTTGCCGCTGAATCGGAAATTTCTTTATAAATATCTTATTAAGCTTAAATTCAGTTGGTGTCACGTTGCCGACACTAATTTTATTCGTAAAAGACGGCGTCGGGGTGGCGCTGCGGTGCGGACGAAAATGTATGCAAACGGGAAACGCGATATTTGACGGAGCTGAAAACGACAAAAGAATTAAGGAGTCACTCTTAACTCGACACGCGACGACACCGCCTCCCCGCCCATCAGCCGTACATTGCGAATTCACTTTGTCTCTGCAGATTAACTGTCACTTTACCCGCATTAATCTATCAACCTTTTTCAATTAGTGTAGAAGCCTCTAATAATAACAGACCTAGACTTTAAGCCTTTGTGGCGAAGCTATTACTTAGCCTTTCTGTTGAATAAATTATTCAAAGAAATTAAATATTGACGGACAAATTGGTCAAAATGTAAACTGTAATGGAATAAAAAACGTACATGAGCCAATTATACGTCGGAATACTGGCTACTTAGGCTGTAATTACTTGGAGCGTAGGCAATAGAGAGGGATGGCTCATGACAACACGTGTATTGTTTTAATTCCCATCACGTTAATAATTCACGCACACAACCCTATCTGTATCTATTTGGGTTATGTGAAGAGAACACATGCACCGTATTTGAACACAGCGTGTAATAGATGTGTGATTCATGTAAATGTACCCTTAGCGAGTGTATCGTAGGCTAATCTCGCCCCCACTCGGCAGGCGACGCAATATGCCGCGGGGTAGGGTGGCAGGGTTCCGCGGAGAAAACGTGTAAACTAATTATGTACATTTTCGTAGCCACTTATTTACATAACCACGGGCTGAACCCCGCTTTCACCGTGAATATTTCATTTGTAATCTTTACTTTGACGGTTTAATATGACAGCTGTTGGTTTGTTTGTAGGAAACTTTTAATTATCGTTTCGTTTTCTTCCGGTGCCACCGTCTTTTGTGTCTGTGTCGCCCCGCGAATAATGATTTGTGATATTCGAACAACTTTTTTTTCGGATAAACGACTGGGAAACTTCGTGAGGTGTAATTTGGAATTTTCGCCGACACGGGTTCGTCGGCTGGTGTCTACGGTAAGGTGCTTATTATATTGATGACTGTTATGCCTACTAAACGACACCGTTTACTTTCTACGTTTGTTCCGAGGTGGGAATTTGTATTGAAGAGCCATAAGGGGATGTTCGTAATTAAGTATCATTGGAAATTGATGTCGTGTCGGGGTTAAACCCTTTTATAGATAAGTAGGTACAATAAGGTGTAGTTATCGTTCGTTTCAGTTACCTACTGTTCATTTGAGTTTATGTAAACGTAAATACGTTAGTAAAACAAGAAAACTGACGAATGAATAGCAAAAATGTTTAGAAACGAGCTCAAACTCAGCTCAACTGTTTCGTAGTGTGCAGGAAGTCAATAAATAAAACTATTAGATGGTAATGAGCGAATGGGCAGGAGTTTCGCTAGTATTTATACCCGCCATCGCGGGAACTAATTTATGGAGGTAAGTACTTGGAAAATGTTTATGTACTCAACCTCCCTCCGCGTTGACATCCGGTGGCCTCCCTAGCCAATGCATATAAGCACTGCCTTGTTAAATTAAATTGTGCCCTTTTTACGGTCGGAACGGTGAAAGCACATACGATTGTTATTGCAATTACAAATTGGAGTATCCGTGCAAGCAATGTTTCGCAATTGGGAGTAATTGCCGTGTTGGGGTTGTGGTTACATAAATGCCACTTTGATATAAAATGCTACAATGAAGAGTGGTTAATAGGTATGTTGTCTTTCTGTATTTTTAACTGGCATTCATATAAATATTATTTATAGTTATAAAATGTAAAGTAAATTTATACAACTTTTAAAGTTAAAGACTTGTCCTGTCTGTACACTAAAATCTCATGGCTGTTCAAACTGTTACAGTAACTTAAACTACCTACCTAAAAAATTGAGAAAATTCAAAACTTTGAAAAGTATGTAGGTCTAATTACGAATATTATACCCACGGTGTTTTAGTTCTAACTGGAACTAGATGTACTATACTTTTTACTTGATAGAGGGAACTGTAGCAAAAGCATGCTTTCCATATTCCATTAACAAAATACACCTTCAAACTTAAAATACAAGTATACTGTTACAGCTACAAATAACCCGAAGGAGAATATTACGCCGGCTTGTTCATAATCCTGGTAAGAATATTTTTAATTGAGACCAAGGAATGCAAAACGAAATTACATAGTGATGTACATACATAAATCTTTTACTTATGTCCAACTGAATGTGTATCTTCTTTCATTGTGTTTTAATTTTAATATGGAAAGCATCCCTGAAGTAATCATTACCATCAGGCTGTTTGACCCCTGGTGTCATAGAGCGCAGGAAGTCATCAGGTGTCATAAACACCTCATGCTGGTCATGATGCTGTGCCTGCAGGGTGGCGAAGTAACGAAATACCTTGTCTGGCGTGGAGTACTGACGCATGCGGTTCTCGTATTCGATGATCTACTTGGCAGCGTCCCAAATCAAATTGCAATCGTAAAAAATATGCTTACACTTATGTTAGTAACCTATAACTATTTTATAAAGAACAGAAGCAAACTACATACAGTCTTTTGTAATTTTTGGGACATAGTAGTAATAATTACATCATTAGTAATTGATAATATGGTATTAATATATATATAACGGATATATCATAATATATATGGTACACTTGATACGATTATCTATTCCAACTTTTTTTGGGATGATTACTAAATTTATTAATCAATATCATTCGCTATTAAACTATGTATAGTCATTAAATTCCACATATTTCAGTACTAAAATATTTAAAATCAGTGAATATTTAGGAAATAATGAAACAAAAGGGGGAATCAAGTGTTCACAGTCTGCCCTATCCCTAAGGATAATGATGTCATTAAATTAGTATAGTTGTGTATGGAACATGAATATATTTCTTGGATTATTTACATTCATTGGATAATTGTATGCAATTTGGCTTTGCAAAGTGGAAATTTGTGTTAGTATACCAGCATTCCATGAGGAAATTTAGAAGCCTGAATGCTGCCAATAACTTTGTTAAAGGTTGCACAGTCCACTAAAATGCAGTTAGTCAATATTCTATGTTATGCCCTCGATCTACATCAATGTGAAAGGAAAACAGTTTGGTAATAATGACAGGACAAGACATAATTTGATAACACAAAAAAAAAAACAAATACCATCCGGCTGCTTCATGCCAGGTGTAATAGCTCTCAAGAAATCATCAGGTGTCATATAAACTTCAGTATTTTCTCCATAAGTCAATTTGACAGTGGCAAAATATCTAAATATTTTGTCTGGTGTGGAATAAGCCCGCATTCGGTTCTCATATTCAATAATCTATGATAAAAATATAAAAATTAAAACAAGTGAAAATAGTAAAAAAAAGCAATATATTTTACAGTATTTTTTACCCACCATAAAAGATTTAATAGGGCTAAATAAACAAGAATTTGACTCAAATAAGTATACTTTTTAAAATAAACCCAACTAAATTTTAACTATTTAAAAATAAATAATGAAAATCATACCTTTCGATCACGGAAGCCAATTTTCTCTTTTCGGAATCTTTTCTTCCTTGTATCGACTTCACTCTCTGAATCTGTATCAACAATTTCTTCAGCAGCTGTTATAGATGGGAAGACTTGGTACCTCAACCTTGAGGGAAAATGAAGAAGTAGAATTATAGGGCATGTTTACATATATTTAAAAAAATGGGTTTACTAATTCAATTAGGTATAAAGTTATGCTTTATATTTTTAATGAAATATATTTTTTGTTCAAAGATAAAATTGCAATATATCCATGGACATTCAAGATATAAAAAAAAAATTCATCAATATAATAAAATATGTTTGATTATAATGACAATTTCAATATTATCAATAATATTTGTATGTCAACATTTTGAACAATAAGAATTACTGAATTGTTAATCCTTATCGACAAATAAATAAATAATAATCATTATAGATGCGTTTATAAATTTGTCTTGGAATAATACTATATAATAATAATAAAATTTTGTCTATGAGAGGTGTAAGGATCATCATGCATCATCATCATGCATCCATCAGCCTTTGATGCTCACTGCTAAACTTAGGCCTCTCCTGGTAGAGGATTATGATGCCAGTTGGTGACTGCAGTACATGTTAAAGTTTCACAGGAAGATACTGGTGCCCATCTCTTGAATTTTGTCTTTTAGTCACCTTCTATGACATCCATGGGTAGAGAAGGAAAGGTTGTTTTTAAGAGGGACACCACATGGCACTACATAATTTAAATATTCTCAAAAGAATTTTGTTTGGCCAAATTATTGCTTATCATTAATTATTAATAGGTGGGTCATGGCCTTAGTTATATTTCTGTCCAAATACAAAACATTGGTCAATATACATACATATTAAATGGTTTCTATATTGACTATTATGCAAGCATGGCCAACAACTTATTAAACATTCTTAAATGTACCTCGAAATGTTTATAAGGTTGAACACACTTGACCTTGAGTTGTTATATTTGACATGTTATTATAAAGTAAGGTTAATGTTTATCACATTAGCTATATCAGACAATGTAATTGTATACGAGTATGCCAACCCATTTCCAAATAAGTCTTCTCATAATTTTCCTGCTAGTAAAACAATAAAATAATGCTTGTGTTGTCCATAGTTTCCTCAGGACATGTTTGCATGTTACACTGCCAATGTTGTTTCTAATTGTTAATGACCAAGGGTATCATTAATTAATATTGTAAACATCAATTTATTAAAAATGGCTTTTGCCTACAATTTTTATAATATAAACATTCAATACTTATATAACCTCTTTAGGGTGGGAATATAAAAAAATCTGTCCTAGTGGGTTTATAGATCACAAATTGAACCCATAGTCCAAGTTTCATAGTGCTAATTTCAGTTATTCAGGCTCTGTGATATAGTGTGATATAGTCAAAAGAAATTATCCTTTTGCTTACATATATAAAGACCAGCTATTGCCTGAGGTGCTGCTGATAATTAATTAATACATTAATTTGGTTATAACACAAAAAATGCAAATTAAAGCCCTTCCTTTCTTAGTGCTTACTTATGCTATATAAATAATCTATATGCAAAATTTCACTATTCAAAGTTCAGGGTTTCCGCTTGAGCCTTGATCTCTACATCATAGTTACCTTTATTTTAAGATATATCATTAATTTTGAAAATATATTGAGATACGATGTATAAAAGCATTGATACTTTAATTACTCACCAGACTTTATAAGCAGTAAAGGCAGCAGTACTAAACAGCAGCGAATATAGTAAATACTTGGAAGTATTCTTTCTTACATTTTCATGATCGTAAAACTTCTTATGACTTGAATAATTGCGATTAATTTTATAGGAGATTGGGAGACAAGCAGGTACCATCCTCTGCATTTCCCCGATTTGTTGAAATTTTCTTATATTACCTATTTCACTAGATAATTTAAGAAGGCGTGTGGAAATACTATACATATTGCTTTATGTAACTGCAATAATTTTAGAATATGATCGATTCCTGTTATAAAAACTGGTTGTTATTTTAAAATACTGTGATCGCAAATAGAGTGGAAGATGTATTTAGTAACAAAATATAGAAAATATCTAATCAGTGCCAATTTTGTTATTAATGATAACTTGCTCTACGATGTCAGTGTCAAGCTACGAAGTGTCACAAATGTCAAATTGTGATAGTATCAATTATTATTATTTAAAATTCTTTTACGGCTTTGGCTTGATCCTTGAAGGCTAACTTTATTAATTCGCGGCCATCTTTTCCCACAGTATCATTTGAATTTTTTATTCTGGTGTAAAAATAGTTAATTAAGACTTATTTAACAATCTGCACTGATGAAAACATTTTTTGCCAAGATGGTTTATAGATGGTCTATGCCATCACGTAATGTAAAATGAAACGGTGAAATAGATGGCCACAAATTAATAAAGTTAGGTTTAAATGCGCTAAGCCAAAACCGTAAAACATTTAAAATAATAATAGGTAAAAAGAAACCAAAAATGCAAGCATTCCTGGAGTTCGTTACAATACCTTTTTTCCATTAAAATATAGTAATTTATTGTCATTATTACACCTTAAAAGAATACATATTAGGTGTGTTTTATTTAATTAACTGAAGATGACTGTGTCAATAATT
>DWPF01000351.1:0-11842 GCA_018251575.1 Cecropterus bathyllus | reverse complement strand
AATAAATTATAGAGGATAACACATTTACATGAAAATTAATTGTATAGTATGAAATTAAAACGGAATAAGCTAAAATGTCTCATGATGTAAACAAGCAGGATGTAACCATTGTAAGCTTATGACTGATAGACAACTAAGATGAATGTTGAGAACTCACTAAATTATTAAGATTACGCATTGTTTTATTCTCAAAACCAACACTTACCAGTCATCATTCGTAAAACCTAACCTAAAAATCGTCTCTTTAATAAATTTGTACATTACCACCTCATGTTGATAAATCTTAACCTTTTACTTGTAAATCTTAGAATTTACCTTAGTTTGGGGTATTTACTGTAACATACGTAACAATTTAGGTAAGCGTTATTTTTATAAAATTTTCGTATAGGTCATAGACGTCATTACCAATTGCATACTTTTGCTTAATCGACCACATTTATTGCAAACCTTATTAGGCGATACATTTGAATTTCCCACAGATGAAATGTTAAACACCGAATAACTATTTGATACCTGTTATTACCATGTAGCCTGAATAAGGTAACGGTACGAACGTTTAATGTGGGCGTAAGATTCTTAACATTTCACTAGCGCCATTTGCATTTTACAACTTTTATCGGTGTTTCTAAACGAGACATCGCCGCGAGACGCGAGAATCACCGACCACCAAACATTTTATCATATGAGAACGTATAACAGCCGATTAATAGAACATCATAAAATTATGATGTTATTTTTATATGTAAGTAGAATACTTGGATATTATAATTATATGGCCAACCAATTTTCTAATAACTAGCTTTAAAATATGTCGTTTATTTTTTCAAATCTACATTCCTTTACTCCTCTCTCTACTTATAAGATACTTGTTAATACTTTTGGTATTTATGACACTGTTGGTATGTTTTTCGATATAAATATCCATGTAATTCTTTATGCTTGATAGTTTAGCCAAAATCAATTTGATTGTTTCTTGTATATATTTAGAAATAATTAATAACTTCGCATTCGTTCGAAAATTAGGAATCAAATGCAAAATAACACTTATTCTAGAAATTGCTTAGAAGGAAATATAGCTATAGGTGTATATAATAAACCTAAAGAAAGTATTCCATTACAAAATACCGTAAGGCTGATGAGCTAAAGTGAATATACAAAACAGACCAAAACATGAGTAAGGCGTACTGCAAATAAAGAATGCGCATTAAATATAACACGATACGTCAAAATCGTAACCCTTAATTGTAATTTAGTAGGTAAAATTTGAGCGCGCGAGATCAAGATCAGCTTCAGCCACGCTCATTTCGGCCTTTTCAAAATTTATTTGACTCATGTGATACGAAGGATGAACCGCTCCGCTATATACAATAACACGGTAAATCATATGAAATCGTAACGCGACGGAGGTGTGTCGAGCACGAAATTAAAATGCAATAATATCTCCGGCGTGCTGTAATTCTGGCCTGTCTCAGATCTCTGAAGATTATCGTAAAGTATTTATTTATCCAACGTTCCCTCGGGAGGTTAGATAGCATCAGGAAATCAATTTTGCGGCGAAACGTCGCGGAGGCGTAAGGTTTGCGTAAGTTACAGGTGGCAGTAATGCAGATTTTATAGTTTAATGCATGTGCGCTTGGACGTGCGCCGACTCTTTTAATTTCCTTTAGATAAGCTTCGTAAATTAAAATCATATTACAAATTTATTAACATGTGGTTCTTAGCTCATAAGTAGGCAATTTTGTACGTCTACGATTCCTTATTTACTTTAGTAACTACAATCTAACGTTCTATTAAACAGTTTCCGTTTGCGCTTTGCCTAAAACTTGTTTAAATAACTAGGAATTTATTTTACTTGAATAAACCCGTTAGAAAACACAGTCGTGTTACAAGCAGACGCAATCTTACATCTGGGAATGTAACAAAATAAAGACGATAGCCACCAGTTTGCTCTAGCTAAACTCCCATCACGCCTCCACTTCAATGATGCACAAATCATAATAAACTTCATACAAGTTCAAACTTATGAGCAGCATGCAGAGTGTTCTTGTATAACCATCTCTACATAAACACCAATGTATGACGTAGAAAGCAACAGACCCACAAGAAACCGGTTGGACTTCACATGAATGCACACACATATAAGTGTCCAATTAAACAAGATCCGTGACAGTCTGTGATACGCTCCCCACTTAGGTCTTTGCGAGGTATGTGCGGAGGCAGGGAAGATCCCACTCGAGTGGTCGGTACAGTCACAGTGATAAGAAAGCGAGCATGGTAGACTGTCGAGGTACGATCTATTATAATATTGTGATTGCCCTCCGTATTGGACAATTGAGCAATAATGGAAATTTTGAAGACAGAAGGAAGTTTGCCGGCATTCACCGGCGTTCAGGGGGAGTGTGGTAATTGCATATTCAAATGAGATCTTCAACATTTACCGCATAATTATTCTTAATAAGTAGGCATCTATTATAATGAAATGCAAACAACAAAATACTCTAACAAGATGATTGGTCTATTTTTAAGAATATGAATTTATGAAGTGCGTTTAATATATTTAAATTTGAAAGCGTGACCTTATTAACACGCAATCTGTATTTTTTTGACCACTTTTAAATTCACAAGCTGTAAATGAGACAAATTAATTCAAACAACTCATAAAATTCTAATGATTTGCCACACAATCGATATTTCGGTCATAATAAACAGATCCTCCGTATAATCTTCCTTCTTTAAAATAGTATGGAAATTGTTTTAAAGAGAGAAAGTTATGTAGAAATTATGAACTTCACTTAATTTAACTTAAATTGTAAAATAATTTAAATAATTTCCTTAGAAATATGTCTATGTACACATTTTTAACATGAAACAGTTCCTACGTTTCAGTGCAAGGGTGTGAATGCCAGATGACTTACATATCTTAGTTCTCATAGTAAAGCATCTATAACACTCAGACTTCAGTTAAAACAAATGTTCAATAATTTAGAGTTCACATTCTTGGACAGCTGCGACCACTTACATTGAGTCGATTCAATGGTTATCTATAAAAAAAACGCATTTTACACTATATACATTGCCTCACACTATCACCTCACAGGCATCACGAACAAGGACTAAGTTATAAACACCCAGACCCAGAACAGAATCTAAACTCATCATTCAGATGTCTATTTGGCTGGGGATCGAACCCAAAACCCACTGCGTGTTAGATCGGAATGGTGACCGCTCTGCCACGCGGGTCGTCAATGTATATGAAAAAAAATATCTCTGTGAGCAATATTTTATTGAGTTGCACAAATGATGTTCCGTAGCGCCGGTAAAGACGCACGTGTAAATTAGAACGCGATAGATCAACAGGTCGGTCTCGATCTCACTCAATCGACTCTCTCTTAGACGTAAACGGTTTAGTTTCTATCGAGATCTCATGCCCTGTTGTTGATCTAATTAGACGCCTGTTTTTGCTCCGATCGACTAGTAAAAGTTATACGCATACAATATTACTTCCGTTTCGGAGCATTCGTGGTGTTGTCTACACCAAAAACGCCTTGCACTGACGTCACACCTGTTTGCTCTCGTGAATAGAGAGCGATTCGATTTTAGGTCACTTTAATATCAAAATAATTTTAGATATTTTTAGGTCACTTTAATATCAAAATAATTTTAGATAGAGATTTTTCTAGGTACGATTCTTGTTTTTTCTATTGTTATCTGCCAATAGCGTACATAAAATTGGGTATTATTAAGATTAATATACAACACAATAAAGTTGAAAAGTAACTCATTTTAAAATAATCGTCTTTTTTTATTTTCTAGGATGATGCCAAAACGGTAAGATCGTTATTTGTTTTGCCTATAAATTTATTTGATTTATTTATAAGGTTCAATTTAAAACAAGTGTGCTTCTTGGCTTTGCTTATGTTTAAAACAGTAATTATTTTATTTTATTTACATTCCAAGTTTTCAACCAACGCCAAGATTTTTTGAGAGGAGCGTGAAGGGTGCACATTCCAATCAGGTGTCTAGTAAACATGATTGTGTTGTAAGTTAACAATATGTTCTGGCACAAGAGCTATACATATAGAGATTCACCGATATAAATCTTTCACCTTTTACATCATTTTGACAATTCTTACGGCTCATACCGTCTATCAAAGAGAAATTTTCCGCCGTTTACGCTAATTTTGCGTAGGATTAGTATCTGCCATTTAGTTGTGAGCTAAGGTTCCCATTTCGAGTCACGACTTAGACAGCACGCCAGTCAAATATGGTTGTTGACTTAGGTGCGGTAATTGCTGGTTAAATAACACGGTCCAACATCAGCAGGAGCATTATAATTATGGATACAATAATACGTGGATATTATATGCCCCGGTGTCTATTTGTGTTGTAACACTTAATCATTCCACGGAAAGCTTTAAACTGTTAAATGCTCATTAAAAACCTGAAGTGAAATTTAAACGTATACTGAAATAAAATGAATTAAACCATTTTTACTGTAGTGTAGTCTACGATGAACAGGGTACAGATTGTATTATATTTTATATATATTCTTTTATAATTGTCCATCTGATTTTATGCCGTCACAACTGATAACAAAATCTGTAATATTTTTACAAATACACATTTATATAATTAAATTAAATTACATTGCTCCGTATACAAAATATCAAATTATGAGAATATTTTACTGCATTATATCGTAACCATTATTCAACCACGAAGATCTTCAAACATGAGTTATTATGTATTAAATACAAAAAAACAAGGCACAATTGCTTTCAGAAATATAGGTGACAATAGTAGATACATCTGAAGTAAATCCGTAAAGGTATAAAAACTCATAGATTAAAAATGTCGGTTAAGGTGATGATAGTATACACTTTTTGTATCTCTCAACTATTGTTTTCAATAACCTGAGATAAAACCATTTGACCAATAACCGGCACGGTTCGAAAAAAGAAAACGGAAATTACGAAACATTCTTTAGTAAAGTAACTCCATTTCTTAACCTACTTTAAAAAAAATGAGATACCTAAGTGACTTTTTTCTCCGATAATGCTTTTAGAGGACGCGCCACCCAAACTTGTTATCAATCCGAGTCTCAAAACGCATTTAGGCAACGCAGCCGGTTAAAATAAACGTTGATTTAACATTTAAAGTTTTCTTCGAACGTACGTCCGTCTTGACCACCATAAATTCATTGATAAAAAGCGAAACGCTAATAACTTTAAAGCGCCCGAGAGTGAATTGCCAATTTCGCCTAACGTCCTTTATCGGTCACGTTTTATTCTTCTTATCGTAATGAAACTTAAAAGTCCATGAGGTAAATAAAATATATTTTTTTAATTTATTTTAGCTGTTATACTGCGATATTTTTAATGTAAATTTGTGTAATATAATTTAAATAAGTGTGAAGTAAACATAGACTATAATTGCGTAGAAATAGAAAAATGCCCTCCTTTCAAAAAAGGATCATACATAAAGTATATAAAAATATAAAAAAAAACATAATGAAGTTTGCTACAAAACAATTACGGTTATAGTCGTATCTTGGAAAAAATATTTAGAATTCCTAGTATACGTCCGGAAAATGTTAAATTAATTTATAAACAACAAAACCAAAATTTTATTCAACAATGATTTTAAATTTTTTTTCTTGTACAGTTTCTACTTTTATTCGCAAATAATCCACATGCTCTTCCAGGCAAAAATAGTTTATCATAAAGCGATGCATTCTAATATAAAGCAGTTTATAGCTTAATACAACCAGACACTGCAGTTTAATTAATATTACGCATGGACAGCAAAATAGACAACAAAAACAGGTGTAGCTCTAGAGCATCTGGATGCAGCGAAATGGAATCGTTGTCGTATGAATTCCGAACATGACAACCGGTGCGGCGGGACCTGGCCACTTTTATATGCGAAAGCAAAATCCGTTATATACGGACAAAGTGCACGCAAATACCGCGGTCATTTCATGGAGGAACAGCAGGTTTTTAGGAACAAGGAAAACGTATTTATAGCAAACGAATGTTTTGAGTACTGGCGGTAATACTCATTTTATTGAGGTCAATCCTAATAATATGATTAGTAAGGCCAAAATTTTGAAATGTGAGGTTCATAATATATAAGCTAAATGTGAATTCAAGAAATGTTCTGCTTTATGGAGAGCTAATAAAACTTTAAAAAGACATCTATATATGTGTCCTGGGACTATTCGCACATAATTGTATGACTGTCTGAAGTGTAAGGGCGTCTGTGGTGATAACTTTTGTCCTACTGAAAAAGACCCTAACCAGCATTGGAACAATGAAATTGCATGTTATGTTTAAGCAATCATTATGTTTCATTCTTCAAACTCTATAAGTTGTCTATAAAAATTTGAAGATTTATTAGTAAAACATTTTTATTATTTATGGTGCGAAATAATCTAAGGAATGTCCGAGCTGATTTTATTATAAGTTTTTATTTGGTTTAAGTTTAAATATATTTAAAAACATCTTGTAACAGTTGGTTGATACTAAACCAGAATAGTAGAAATTTTTAATAGGTTTATTTATCATAAATATCATCAAATGTTATTTTAGTATTGTTTTAACACTAATCTCTTTTTGCACGATTTCATTTCACTAGCCTAATTTTGTTAAAAAATGTGGTATACATTTTCTGGTTAAAATATTGCTTGTCTTTTTCTATGAATCATGTTTTCAGATATTCCTTACATATTCTTATTAGTAATATTAAGTCTGCTATGACTCTTCATATCATATTCTTCTTCATATCTAAATAATTAATTGTCAATTTCTCGACCGTAAGTATATATATATTTTTTTTCAAGTCACGAATAATGTTACCAATATAAAACAATTACAAACCGTACCATACGTAAAAAGGCATCTTCGAAGGATTTAAATTTAACATGTAGTTTAAGTAAAGTATGTGAAGTAAACACATGCATTACATCCACACTTAAAACTATAAACTAAAAGGTTATAGCTACGTTTTTGTTCACCTCAGTCTTTAACAGGTGGTTATTAGGTTTCCACCATAAACATTTATTGTGCTAAAGTGGGATATTTTTCCATTATTGGTGTTTATAGTTTCGACTTTTTATTCACTAGTTGGCGCTACTTGTTTATTATTTCTTGTTCATTCACGATTTAAGGCGACCGACTCCGCTCAAATATCACACGACGGGCTTAATTGGTTCTCGCAAAATGAATAAAGAAATAGTCGGTGGTTAGTGGGTGAACGCATTTGCAGACACAGGTCTATTAGTATTGGCGTGAAATAATGAAAGCTATTTCACAGTATAACGTAACTTGTACGTTCATTAAGGCGGGTGTCGAT
This sequence comes from Cecropterus bathyllus, assembly GCA_018251575.1. Classification (NCBI taxonomy): domain Eukaryota; kingdom Metazoa; phylum Arthropoda; class Insecta; order Lepidoptera; family Hesperiidae; genus Cecropterus; species Cecropterus bathyllus. Next base: position 4,489 of record DWPF01000351.1, on the reverse strand, counting down.
GGCCGCGCGGGTGCACGTTGCATAAATCAGTCGGGAGAATGCAGCCCGGCGCCCTAATGCGCTTTCGATGTCGGTTGATAGCTCACCCCCCTTCCCTGTCCACCTTAAATTGGTCTTCTTTCACACAATCATATCCCTCAATGATTTCTATAGCATTCCGAAGTGAAGCGCCAATTTTATTCTACCTTGAAATAACTTAGCGACATATTACGTTTGATTAAATAAAAGTTTCGTTATTATTATATCTGGTATATCCAAGAGATAGATTGATTTGAATTTTAACATGATTTACTTTATATATATAGTTTCTTATTATATTCATAATATTTTATAAAATCATATCTTAGCGTTCCATATTATGGCCAGAATCAGGAATATGAAAACTGTTTTCTCAATCAAAAGACCGTCCATCAAATCACTTGATGTATGATGAATTATGAGTTCAACCTTCACCCACGGACATTTGTAACCAAAGGGCTTTTCAAAAATTTGGTGGTATAGGACCCTCTGTATGCAAGTCCAACTCGCACTTGGCCGATTATTTATGAAATAAGCCTTTAACATAGCACCCTTTTAGTACTTCAGAAGAACGTTTACAATTCTCATAACCTTTACAAAAATAATACTACAAAACGGACAGTTGGACTTTTTAAAAAAAGGGTTTTGTAACAATCATTTTCAATATTATATTATATTATAAAAACACCATCACAAATATTTCCCAAACTGACAAACAAAAAAGTTCAACAAAATCTGAATTTAAATTGCATGCAAATTTGAATACGAAAGTTCCAGAATGCCAAAGGAAGAATAATAAACTTAAATAACCAGATAAAGTTCATAATAATATAATACATTATTATAAAGTCAAAAAGCGCGAAAATACACTGTTATGTATCAGAATATACTGCACATTAGGCGTGACACTTTCGTGTTTCCGGTCAACAGCCTGCAGTCGATTAAGTAACATATTCAGTCCGCATTTAAATAAGCAGGGCTAAGGTTTTCATATAAAACTTATTATTTTTCAAATATTTCAACTTTTTTTTTGGGTCCATATAGTCGTAATTGGCAATAATTGGGTTTACGGTGTCGCTTCGGAATTTAAGCAATTTTATGGGCGATTGCAGACGTAGAATCCAAACATTTCGCGAGCTTTAAGCTTATCTCAATAAAATTAATGACACGGTATATGTATAACGTAAGAAAATATTATTATTTTATATTTATCCTCGAAAATATTACTGTCACCTACCCGTACAACACACATTTTTCATTTTATAAAATGGATATTTAATAGTTAGTAAACATATATCACATATACATTTTTTTACCAATGGCATTAAAATGTATAAACCGATTTACAAACAAAATCCATGTTTCATGTAATCTTTGAGAGGTTTCAGAACGAATGTTGAGATATCGTTGCGAGACGGAGCTTATCGTTAATTTAGAGTCTCCGATTAGAGTCCGCCAGCCGACATACGCTAACGAGCATTCGTTTTAAATTTATTTTTATTGTAACAGCAGTACGGTGCCGATGTTTTGTCTTCTACCGACGATTGTGCGAAGTTAATTGGATTGTCTGCTCTAAAATGCATAAATAAATGCCTACCCTTAATCATATCAATGTTGATCACACCATTCGTCATTGGTTTTATACATAGCCAAGTCGATGGATATATTAGTAAGAGGTAAGAATAGCTTTTATGTACATTTTACAATAAATACTTGTATAACCAAGTACGACTTAACGCTGAAACATTATTTATGAATTTTCTGCGTTACAGATTCTAGTGTAAAATATTTGTATAGAAATATTTTTGTAAAACTTACGTTTAATTTAAACAAATTAATAATTATTGAAACTACAATATTATCCAAATACGAATTTTCATAGAAGTCAATACTACTATTTTCTGATTTCATAATATTTATCTTGTACACGAGATTTATTCATTGACTTTGATTATTTATTACGTAATATAATGTAAGAAAATATTTATGTATAAAAGAGTTTATATTCACCTTTGTTGTCGTGGATTGCAGTGGGCTTCCAGACGAAACAGCACATATTTCCACTTCATATCTATCGATGCCAGCTTCCCGATCCAAAGGCACTGCCGTCGATAAAATCCCTAATGATGAATCTATATCGAATAATCTATCCACTTGTTTATTATCACCAGTCACATTCACTATGTAATATTCTAAGCCCGACTTATAATTGTTTGTCAAATTTAACACTGCCGTCCCTGCAGGTTCATTTTCAGCCACAGAAACAGAACCCACGTTTGTCCAGATCAGACCTTCTAACTCAGTCCCTCCCATTATAACTGTTAGGTACGTCTCAGTACTTCTTTGCTCACTTAACACAGCTTCATCTGTAGCTTTTATTACCAGATTCCATCGAGCGTCCGATGTAGCCGGTGGGTACCGCAATACCAAAGCCCCATTACTTCGATGCAAATCGAACATATCATTTCCACCGTGAATGAGTTTGTAGGTAACAAGACCATTCGTCCCTGAATCAAGGTCACGTGCTAAGACGTTCATGATAAATATGCCTCGACCAGCGCTTCTGCCTAATCTTTCCGAATTGATCACAGCAGCATTCATTGACACAAAAACGGGAGCATTATCATTTATATCTTCAACAATAACCGTTACCAATTTCTCTGCTGAGAGCCTTGCAGAGGGTGGCTCAGCCCTATCATAGGCGGCCACAGTTATACGGAAAGTGTCTATACTTTCTCTATCAATCGGTAATAAGGTATGTATTACCCCAGTAACGTTATTAATGGCAAAATGACGTCTATTATCTTTCGGGTCTTGATGCGTGATTGAATAATAAACTTTACCATTTAAGCCCGAATCCGGATCTTCTGCTGTAACGGTAACTATAGGAGTATGGGTTGGAATCCCTTCTCTTATTTGACGTACTATAGCAGTGTTGGTAAAAACTGGCGCATTGTCATTGGCATCGATTACGTTAACGGTAAACGAAATACTAGAAGATAAACTTGGACTACCATTATCTGTAGCTGTGATGTTTAACACGTAAGAAGTGAGGTCTTCATAATCGAGATGCTTATGCAAAAAGAGCTCGCCAGAGTAACTATCGATAAAAAATGCTTCTTTTCGATTACCCGATGTAATGGAGAATTGCACTTCGTTATTTATACCCAAATCGGCGTCGTTGGCATAAAATTGTATTATCTTTTTATTTACGGGTTCTGTTTCAAGTACAGATACTTTTAGTTCAGTCTGCGTAAAAACTGGAGCATTATCGTTTTCGTCCAAAACATCTACTTGTACTGTTGTTGTAGCTGATAGACTTACAGGTTGTCCAGAATCATGAGCTAATATCGTCAATTGATAACGATCGGTAGTTTCCCGATCTAAATGTTTATTGATAAACAACTGCCCTGTCGCTTCATCTAACATAAACTTTCCAGAATCATCTCCTCCAATGAGCTTATAGTAAATGTCACCATTAAGACCTTCATCTGCATCGGATGAATATACTCTCATTATTGAAGCACCTACAGCTGCTCCTTCAGAAACTTCCACAGTATATGGTGTACGAGTAAAAACAGGTGCGTTATCATTTACATCCGTTATATAAATTGTTACTCTAACGGAATCTGTTAGCTTCACTTTGCCATTGTCACTAACTGTCACAGTTAATGTTATATAATTTTGTCCACTATTCTGCGCCAAACTTTCTCTATCAAATGATTTCAAAGTTTTAATGAATCCATTTCTTGAATCTATTCTAAAATCATTTTGAGCTATTGGTAATGTAAATGTTAATTCAGCATTACGTCCTATATCTTTATCAGTTGCTGTTAATTTTCCTACAAAAGTGTCAGGCGGTTCATTTTCTTTAATTTTGAAAACTAGTATTGGTAAATTGTGGGCTATTATCATTTTCATCTAATACATGAATAACCACAGGAACTTGTGACGATCTTGGGGGATCTCCATGATCAGATGCTACTATCGTTAATGAATAGTAGTCTCTTTCTTCTCGATCTAGTGGACTTTTGACATACAAATATCCATCCGGAAATACTCCAAATTTGCTATCAGTGTTTCCTTCTGCAATAAAGTATGATATTCGGCCGTTAGAACCCTGATCAGCATCTGATGCAGATATAGCAAAAAATCTAGTATTAACCAAAGTAGATTCCAGTAAAGATGTTTCATAAGAAGTATGATCGAATACGGGTGTGTGATCATTAACATCATTTATTATTGCAGCTATAGTATGCTTTGTCGCCAATGCGGGTCTACCGTTATCTGTTGCAGTTACTTCAATAGATAGCATTGTTCCAGGTTCACTTGTAATTGCTTTGTTCAAATATATAACTCCTGTAGTTTCAGATATCCGAAAACTGTTCTCTGAATTATAACTAAGGGTATATGATACAGTTCTATTTGACCCGGAATCACGATCTGTTGCTCTTGCAAAATATACTTCTTG
>DWPF01000350.1:0-11851 GCA_018251575.1 Cecropterus bathyllus | reverse complement strand
GGCGGAAACACCGCCACACCTATTTCTAGCGTGAAGCAGTTCTTGCGTTTCGGTGGAAGGGTGTGGTTGCTGCCTGGTTTAAATATGGGGCGATCATTTCAGTCCTCGGGAGTAGCATGACATCGTTGATCGATTTCAGATGGAACCCCTGGTCCATGAAGTTGCTTACAGATGTCCATAGACGCCAGTAACCACTTACCATCAGGTAGTTTACTACTTGTTTATATACATGTTTTGTAAACTAAATCCCATGTACACAAAAATATAGAAGAAAATTGTTCCCGATCTTGCATGTATGTGAGAAAATTTAATTAGTAAGCAATTCTCATAGAATTAAATTAAATACCTAAAGTTATTCAAAGAGACATTGAAACTTTAATATTTACATTTCAAGTATACTAGCAAGGTAAAGGCACTGCATAACTACTTTAAGGCACACATAGAAAAACATTTTATGCTATTACTCTTAGTTAAATGCATTTTTAATCGTGTTTGTTACAGGAATTCTTTTCACAAGTCTGAGCACAAAAGGCAAAAACTTAAAAGCAAAGACAGCGAGTCCCGTAGTAACAGGAGTGCGTCGTCGTTACTACTAGATCTCACTGAAGGTAAACCTTACATGCCGTCCTCCGTGAGTATAACTCCTATAGGATCCACTTCCACCACACCGACCAGTGGATCCGGTTCAAATTTATCCTCAATGCTCTGCTTGGACCGGAGACCGGGTATCGAAATCATACCGATAACTGCCACAGCGCCAGCAGCTCTTCCCAGCTCCATTACCATAACGCCGATTTCTTCCACGCAACTAAAGAACATGGATGACCGCAGATCCGAAAAGAAATCCAGCAGATCCGGAGAGGAACGCAGTAAAGAGAAAAAGAAGAAACGACGAAGAGACGATTCCATGGGACCACCGGAAAAGGTTCCGCCGAAACAAGACCCGCTCACAAAACCCGTGTCAGTCAGCATCAAGCCGACAGATGGCTCCCCAATGCGACCGACTTCCCCAAACTCTATTCTACGAAAATTTAGCCCCAGTCCAACACATGGGAGATCAGTGTCAATAACGAAGTCGCCCAGTCCAAGTACGGTAAAGGGTATGGGAAAGCCGTCGGGCACGTCTAGCCATCACAGTAGTCCGAGACATTCTCCGGTCCAGAACAGCCCTAAACACTTGCCAGGTTACTCGAGTCCAAAAAACCACAGCATATCCTCACCTAAACACAGTTCCTCAGGATCAGGGAAACCCAGTATGTCCACTTTAAAATCTGCGACCAGTGGGTCCCCATCCGGTAAATCTGGAACGACAGGATACGATCTCTCAAAAAAAATCTCAAAAGACAGCTATGGGTCCAGCTCGATGACGTCGAGAGATAAAGAGAAGAAACATTCCGGTTTGTCTTTTTCTAGTTCGGACAGAAGTAGCCCAAAGTTAAAAAACCCAATGAAATTGAAGCAATTAGAAATAACTCCGGTTACCTGCGACAGTCCAGTGACGGAGCCACTCATATCCCCGCCAAACATAGAAGTGAACAAGTCCAATGCCCCAAGTCAGGCAAGGAACAGAAAGGGATCACTCAGTGCTGTGATAGATAAACTAAAGTCTGCCCAACACTGTGGCACAGATGCAGAAATGACTAGCAGCAAGTCTAGTTCGTCGAGTAGTAGCAATAAATTCTCTGATCCTAAAAACAGTTCAGTTAGCGGCTTGAAGATCAACAACGATATAAAGAATCAAGAGTATATGGTGAAACCGAGCCTTGATGGAATGAAGATTACCATAAACAAAACACGATCCAAAGAATCTTCCAGCAGCAGTTCTAAGCTGAACTACAGCAGTTCTAGTTCCAGTAAACAATCATCTCCACAATTGACTCCACCAAGTCAGGGCTCGCCTAAAACACACACTGGACTAAAACCAGGAGTTATTAGCGGACCAGCTTCGAAGAAAACACAAGCCATGCAATCATCTAAATCAGGCAATGTCACGCCCGGTTCCACACCGCCTAAAGCTAACATGAGTCCATCAGAAACGTCGGGATCAAGTGGTTCAAGCAGCCAGTCCAAAGTGCCTTATTCTAAATCGTCCAGCAGTAGTAGTACTGGAATTAATTTATCCAAGTCTACATCTAAATCTAGCTCGGGTTCGCCCAAAAGTAGTAGCGCAGATCTTGTCAAAATAATAAGAGATAGAGAGCGTGAGAAAGCTCGTACCAAACTAATGAGTAATTCAGAAAAATCTATATTTTCATCCAAATCAGAAAGACATTCAAGTCCCAGTGGCTCCAGAGACGATGTCGATGGAGACCGATTCAAAATTTCTGCTAAAGATGCTAATTTCCTCGTAGAAGGCTTGATTAAGCCGCTCGATACCAGTAAATTTCAAATACCGAAACTAAAAAACCAAAACACGCCAGACAAAAACAGTCCAGCATCGCAATATGATAACCGTTCCATGGTGAACGACTTTTCACGGTCTTTAGATCAGAATAAATATCCTTTTTCGCATTTCGACAACCCAAACACTAGGAATCCCGAGCCAATGCCAAAGTCTGCGTACCCCCTAAACGTACCGAAACCCTTACTAAATATGGGCAGTATGAGTCCAAAAACCGTGCCATCTAACAAAGCGGACCAAACTGACAGGCCTATCGAGTTTCCAAAAAACCTCGCGGATAACATATCCAAAGTAGAAAGTCCACAGCGAAGTAAAGACGATACGAAAGAAGGCTACACGGGCTCCTTTCCTATGATGCCGTTGGATTTCAAAACGGATATGTCGAAGGGATTCGCCGCGCCGAAAGGGAGTTTAGAGGACAGAAAAGGTGCAGATTCTTGTATGAGGCCGCCAGCGAGTGGGTCAGTTCCTCGTAGTGGAGCAACAACTCCCCAAGAGGCTGCAGAAATGCTGCTTGACTTCTCTTCTTCGTCGGGAAGTAAAGTTTCAGGGGTGGTGGCAGTCAGACCGGTTTATCCCGCGTCCCCTGCGATAGCTCTACAGCTAGCGAAAAGTCCTGCCCCTTCCCCGCTTGTGGCTCCCTCTCCACACTCAAACTCACCTTGCATCACTGACGACGAGCTCATGGACGAAGCGTTAGTTGGTCCTGGCAAGTAGCAAGTCCTGGTTTAAGTCCAAACATTAAGTTAAACTAATTTATCATATTTTTATAAGTTTATGGTGTTTACTTGGTTAGACTCATTTATATATGTTATATAACCGTGTTATGTAAATTGTGTAAAATATATATGTGCGGATTTCCAGTCACTTGGAACACTACTATACAGTATATACATTTTGTATGTAAATCGATAAAAGTGAATTGGCGAATCATACATTTCATTAGTTAATATAACATAAGTGTAGGCTAAAATGAGCGTATATCTTTTACGCATTGACCTGACCACAAGTAGACTACGGTTCCCAAAAATGTCATAGGCAAAAGTGCGACAAAATTGAATTTGTTTTTTTTTTTCAAACAATAAACCAAACGTCATACATGGAAGTTGTGTAAAAATAACAAAGCATTATTGTATTTTCATTGTAACAAATGACAGTGAAGGAAAGAAAAGAAAATAGTTCTTTTTTTCGGAACCGTATAACATATTAGAAAACTAAAATTATTACGCTCTAAATAGTCTGACATATCAAGATACATAACAATAAAGCTCCGTTTATATCTGCAGAACTTAAACTTGGCAGAAATAGTATTCTTCTATAGAATATATTCTAAGACATTTATACAAACCGTAGCAGTACCAAGCAGATACGGGCCATATCCAAATATTGTATAAATATGAATATGTCAGCCAATTCCGATATCTTTTGATGTAAATGAAGTCTAAGATCGTTGATAAAGCCTCGTCATTGTTATCTTTGGATATTTCCCAAAAATATACTTCCAACTCGGATGTCCATTTTGTTAGGTCAATGATTTACGCGAATTCTTATTATTTTTCAGTTTTTTTTGTTATGATATATACCTTCACTATTTTAAGATTAACTCGTTAATATCACTTACTCATATGTTTTAAAAATAATGGAAATAGGTTATAATATTTATAAATTAATTATAGTATGATGCCTCGGTCTTATGTTATTAATTTATTTTCATTTATTAATAATAAGTTCGACAACGCTGCTAACTTTATTTCTTTTATTGGAGTGTTTTTATTATAATAAATATAAGAATTATGAATACTTTCAGATCTTTATGATCTGTGTGCATCATATTTAAAGAAAGAAACAGAAACATTTCATGTTGTAAAAAACATATTTAAATGTCCATTTGAACTAGTTTGTCTAGAATAGATAAGCTTCATAAAGACTAAACAAAATGTTTTTATGTATAATGTTGATATATGATATTATTTTCAACCTAACTGCCATAAAGCGAATACGATTTAGTTAAGATTTTTCAGGAGAGTCCTGATGTAGCGGGTAGACACGAATATAACTATTTTACATACAATGTAAATATTATAATAACAAATATAAGGTAGGTTGGGGTAATATCAGCGCTGGGGAAAACAGTATCAAATCAAATTGCAAGCTAATTGAGCTAAATGTACATAATTCAGAGCATGGTGTACGATGTTGCCAATAAAAAAAGAAACAATAATCTGCATTTTCATACAGTTTTACCCCAGCGATGATATTACCAACTGACTTTAATACAATGGATAAGGCATTTATGCTTATAGAAAAAAACAGATATTCAGAAATAAATGTAATGAAAAAACCAAATGAATATTTTGTTTTATTTTTTTATTTATCTATATCTTATTACATACTTTAAATAATAAATAAATTCGTTTTTAACTGTTATAGTTGTCATGCTAATTCCACAATACGATACGAATATTGTATCATTGTGATGCATTTATCCAAACTGAGTTATAATCTTATGAATCTACACTACGTACTACTAATACTACAAGTCTGAATTTTTTATCTCCTTTTATAAGCCCTATTAATGTATGGACAATGTGATGCGTTTTGAGTGATATGACGAAGTATTTGCAATACCGAATGCGATTAAATATTGTAAAAAAACTGATCTTGATTAATACCTACTTCGTATTTAAAGTGGTATTCTTGTGCATTTTTACAATGTTAATGCGTAAAATGTGCATTATCTATGTCATTCATTTCTTTAATAAGTTAGGCACATTTATGTCTCAAAATCCATTTAAACACTCATAGAAATTTTTGTGTACCAATTCTATGTTCAAACATTAAAAATATAATAATTACTCATCAAAAACCTAATAATATCTTAGAGAGCTGTATGGATAAAAACCGTACGAAGGATAAAAAAAGAAAATCCTCCTGTGAGCGGGCTTCCGTCTGAATTGACGTCTAGTTGCAAAGCGTCTTTTGGATTTCTGCTTATTTCTAAATATGGGTATTGGAACGAAACCAGCTGCCGTGTCCATTATCTCGTTAGGATCCCTATTTACAACGTCGGTGTAGATATCGTCACTCTGTATTGGATATTCACTGTCAATATCAGAGTCTTCCTCTAGATCCAAAAATACGTCAGCTGGTTTCTTAATACTTTCTTCCATTAAAATGTCAATTGATGCTCCGTAATTTGATCCATTTTCAAAGTCGAAAGGTACTTCGTTAACAGCGGTATCGCCTGTCAGTCCATTTTCATTAATATCGACAGCATTTTCTTCGGTTTTTTGTTCTGGATCGCAATTTTTTTGATTCTTTGGTACCGGTTCGGGCGATAATTGTTCTTTAGGTTTCGCTATTACTCCCACTATCCCTAACGTTAACACTAACAAAACTGTGCTCTTCATTTTTTCTGAAAAAATAAACTTGTGTTACTTTCGTGATTCTAATTCAAAATGAAATGTGCTCGATGACACAGCCTTATATTACGATCAAATCTGGGTCGAAGAAAGGTAAAAGTCGTCAAATGACAATATTGTTTACCTAAAAATTAGAACTTCGAAGCGTATGACCCCGATTTTCGGTAAAGGGTTGTTCAATTTTGCATTAGTTATAGTTACGATATATCTTAAGGTCAATATGTATGATGGCGACTATGAATTATTCATAGATAGGTATAGACATAAGAATTTAACAAACTGTTATTAAGGAATGGGAGTCGGATATTCTATGATATATTTCCGTCCGTATGAGATACCGTTGACATTGATGTGGAGCATAAATGCAGTAGTCAATTATTACACTTATAAGGCAAGACTATTGCACCTTCTAATATAGGAAGGAAACAAGTGGATAGCAGACTAATTGCTCGATTAGGTAGTCGTATTATAACTTATCTATTAGATTCCACACATAAAGGCATACATAATGATTGTATACACTGCAAGAATATTATATTCGAGTTAAATATTCATAGTCTACGACGGAAACTCCATATATATAAATATCTTCCCAGGCTTCAATACCAGTACGTCCCTCTACATTGCTTGGAACAGGTCTTACCCCATATAAAAAGCTGGAGTAAACATCAACAAGCTGCTTCAAATTAAATTGTAGGATGAACACACGCCCTTAATGCCTTTATGCTATTAACGACTCCGACGGGAGTTAAATAGCTACGATACGCATATTCTTGTAACAGCTGTCGGAGCTTAAGTCTATCTATCTGCAGACATTAAATGTGGAAGACGCGTGTCATGGCAAATAAAATATTATTCCATACAATGCGTACTAGCACATTTATGCGAAAAAATACTGCACAGACATGGGGAGTGCCTGACAAAATTGATTTCTATAAATAGAAGCTTTAACGACAGCACGCTGCAAAACTGCCCAACTTTACTTTGTCGGTTGCGATTTAAGTAAACCACGGGCCTATAGGCGCTTCGCTCGTAAGCTATAATTATACAATCCAAAACGCCAATTTTTAATCTCTTCCCATACCTACTAATACTGAATGTCTCGTTTTAAGATTAAATTTCTTCCATTTAAAATATAACATTCCCACTCTAAGCTAGTTACTAATTTAGTACTTTCCGTAACACCAAGTTTTGGAAACAATTTACATAGATAAAATTTTATCTACGGGAAAGGTAAAATTGTCTATTACAAGCGACTTCCCGCGACTGCCTGATTGGGTCATGTACCACAGTGAAAAGTATCATATGTGTTAATTTAGGCCATAAACTACACTTATGTGTGCAAAATTTCATCCAACTCGAATCAGTAGTTTCTGCGTGAATGAACAACTTTCGCATTTATAATATTAATAACATTTACGTTCATAGAAAGAATAAATATCACAATACTCACATAATATCTATACGCATATTGAGGACATCTTGTTGTATGTACATGATTTCTTCTTAAACCCTGACTGTTCCGTCTTTGAGCCCTGGCTTGCTCTCTTCTTTCTTTTAACCGCTTCATTGCGAATCGTGGTAAAAACGGATTCTGTGACTCAGAAGCCTCCATCATGTCATCATCAAGTTGGGTTTCAGACACGCCGTTTGACTCTTCAAGTGGTTTTGAATGGCTGTTAGTGACGAGAACCACCAAAAATAAAAGACAAATCAAGAAAATCTTCCGAGATGCCATTCTGATTATTGAGAAACTAAATTCGTTCAATTAATATTATGCTTAGATTCGTATGATGAACTAATACGGTAGGTGATCCTGTAATAATCTTACTAGAAGGCTGGCCTCGGTTTTATAGGGAGATCAAGTTCTGATGACACACATTGGGTGCATTTGTTTACGAGAACGAATGTGTTTTAGGAAATATAACGGGTCATACGCCCGTTTTCAATTATCACTTTACCGCCCGTATTCATAGTCTAGCCCAAAGCTGATTAACGGAATAGCTATATATTTTAAATATTTATTGTATTAAACAAGAGCATACAGGCAAATAAGTGGCTACTACCGCCTATGGACATCTGTGATTAACCCTAGATTAGAACTCTACTTAAGGTGGACCACAGATATGTTGCGATCCCTGAGGTACTCTTTTAACACACGTTTGAAACCAGAATACAGCACTTTACACTGCTGTTATACAGCAGAAATAGGTGTGGTGGTGATGCCGCCGGAGTTAAACCACAAAGGATTTTTCGATCTTTGAATATCGTTTTATATTGATTTTTAATTATAAATCGATTTATAATTAAAATTTAAACCTTATCAAGATTTACCAAAGGTTAAACTTTTACTTGTCGTAAATAAACAAATATCTAAATACAGAAAACCTTCACGGTATTAAGTATGACCTACTAAAATGACGTTTTTATTCACGTTATTAAATGAGATAAGAAGTTGTTAACTGACAAGCTTAAACAAACTAAACAAGACACCATAAAAATATGGAGAAAGGCGTTTGTTACAACTGCAATGGTCTGTTATCTTCTTCATTTAATTCCAATATTTGTTACTCCAACTAAGAAGTTGAAAATTCTAACGAGGACGTTCGCTTTTCTTGTATGATTGAAATAGCAAACGAGCATGCAGGTAAATGGTTACTGCCGCTGATGGACTTCTTTAATCAACCCCAGATAAGATTAGTCTTACCTAGGGTTAGTCACAGATGCATTGCTACCCGTGAGGATAAATTTGTCTCCCTTACCACACGCTTCAGCAGCGCATAAAACTGCTGTTATAAGGCAAAAAGGTGTGGCGGTGGTGTTTCTGGAGTCGAACCATAAAGAGTTCTACCACCTTTAAATGTAATTTTAACATTTTTTTTTTACATAGGTAGATATACGTAGCAGTGTGATATACTTTATTGTGGTAAGGTGCGGTGACATGAGGGGTGAGGTGAAGGGAGACAAATGAAGTGATTGATATTTTGCGGAGTTATCATTCTTTAAGAATTTAAAATAAAATTATTAGTTTGAAATATTTTTCAAGTGATTTATTTTATTCTTCATCCTCAATAGCGTCATAGATACACATGCTTATTAAAAATACGTGTTTTCTGTATGTACACGAAATTCAGGTCAGTTTTGTTAACGGTTATTTATGCAGATTCTACTATAAATACAAGCAAACATGCGTGGCACATATCAGTCATTACCGAGGCTGTGTGATTCACCTCCAATGACAGTCATAAAACTAGAATAAACACAGATAAACCCAAACAACCTCTTTTTCCCTGAAAATAATCCAATAATGTGACCTTTGAGTAGTTATTTATAACGGTGAACATAATTTTATTCATTGCGTATTTAATTCTACTTAGTAATAGTTAGTAGTAGTAATTCTGGCGTTAGGTGAGCAGAAGTTGCGGTCTGCTACAGGAAGCAGGTTTGGGGATATCCATCAATTACGTGAAACATTTAAGGCGGAAGGGGATCGGGTTGAATCCCATGAAATGTCACGCAGGTTAGAGTAGGTCTCGGCTTCGTAAGAGGCGACTAAAAAGGGGCTTCCGGGGTTGCGAGCGGCAAGAGAGGGAGCTCGAGCCGCCCAGCCAAGCCGACTCCGGGAAGGACGGTGGCATGTGTGGTCGCATGCCGTCGTAACATCTGAAGGCACGGTGAGCATAAATGCTTACCAGGAAGACCCCGAAAGGGGCATCGCGCTCGGAGGACTCCGGTTGTGTTCCGTTGGAGATCCCGGAGTCCTCCATGCAGCGCCGAGGACAGCCACCGGAGGGGTTTTAGTACGGTAAATATCCCATATAACCCGGCGTTGCTCCCACGGCGTCATGTACCTTTTGAAAGTTTCCTCCTCGATGCAAAAAAAAGGGCTCTGCTTAATATCACGTATTTTTTTCTGCAAAAACCGAGTAAAATTGCTAGAAAACTGGATTAAATTAAATATTATATGTTTCTCTCCTACCTTAGAACACTCACGTGTGATTAGTTGGGGTGCGGGGTCAAGATAAATCTCACCTAATAACGTAATAATTGGACGTCCCCTTTCAGGGGACGATGATATCGAAACTTCCGTATTATTTACCGTGTATTTCCTAGAAGACTGTTTAAACTTAATTAGCGCAACTTGGGTGGTAAAATTTAAGACTAACATTATTGCGGATTTAATCTACTTTAATAAGTAAGTTTTTTTTTATTTCTTTGTTACCGATATTTCGTTCCAGTTGCATGGACGTAGTCACGGTGAAACAGCAAAAAAGAAAAAAAAACGCATATCGTGAGAATCCGTTACATATCAAAATTATATGGTAACTCCGCCACAGTCGCACCCACGAAAACTAAGTAGGTACCCATTTTAGTTATTTTGTAATATTATTAAGTGATGTACCCTAATATCATGGAATAAGATTTCTCTTTTCGCTTCGCACGTACCTATAGTCAAACTCATGATGTATATACCTACTAAAATCCTTGATATATTAAGATGTAAATAATGACGTTAAATAATTAAAATTATATAAATTTAGATAATAAAATCGATAATTATAAAGTGCCCATTTGAATTACCAATTATGTAGATTAATAAATGAAGTAGATACTAAATAATGATATATAAGGTGCTTCTTCGGACCTAATAGGTCTACATACGTAATTTAAGATTTTTTTATTTTTTTTATAGCATGGAAGTAGCAAACGAGCATGCAGCCCACCTGATGGTAAGTGGTCACTGCCGCCCATGGACATCTGTAATCAACCCTAGGTAAGATCAAAGTCTCACCTAAGGTTAGCCACAAATGCGTTGCTACCCCTGAGGTCTAAGATGGAATGCCTCGGAAAAGTATGTCTCCCTTACCACACGATACATAATTTAAGCGAAATAGATTTAGTAATATGTCAGGAAAAATGAATCGCTGACTTTGAAGGAGCGCTCTTTTTACACCTTTCTTGAAGAATGAATCTTTTGTTTATACAATACAATAGATACCTACGTATACATCGTAAGTTGGATTAGATAGATAGATAATATATTTTAATTTATTTTAGCGGTTCCTCTTTACGTCGCGTTTTATTTAAAATATTGTGATAATATGTTGATTGTTACAGGGAAAATTACTGTGGAAATAATGAGTGACTTGCATAACACAAAGTAAACCTATTGAGTTAATTATTTTAATAATCTGTTCGGTTTTTCCATTTCGATCTACTTCTTCCAACGTCCAAAATACCTGAAGGAAATCGTGCAGTGATTATTTCTTTAAACTTTTTAAAATTACATTTACATATCATTATATAAATCTAATAATGCTATGACTACACGATAATTAGTGAGTTAAAATTCTTATCATAAGACAGTCGTCATTACAAGTATATAACTATGTATAATATTACTTTATAATATTAATATTATCAAGTTGAAAAACGTTACTTTACCACTATTATTTTAGCTTCAAATAAGTAGCGGTAAATTTATAATTTCATAGTAATTGTTATATCTTGAAATACTTTAACGTAAGGTGAACCGACTAGAGTTAATGTTACAATACAATAAGATACAACCAATAAAAAACTACAGAATTCGATATAAAATTTGCACAATTTACTTAATTAAATCGCAAACCTATCATAAGTTTAAGTATGTATTTAGAAATTAATAGAACTTGATTATTAAAATATTAATCAGTCGATTGTCGTTTTCGAAGCATTATTTGAGTATCTAATAACTATCATTATTAAACAAGGCATTGCAAATATTGTCTTGAAATTTGAAAGAAATAATTTTTACACCTTATGCAAGCAGCTCCTTTAACGCAATGTACTTAAAAGATAAATATATTTCAGATAAATATACAAAAGGCTCTTATCTTAACATTGATTTCCTTCTGATAGTTATTGAGAAGTGGCAAGGAAAGAAGTTAAAGGACAAGTTATTCTTTTTATTTTTTTTTATAGTATGGAAGTAGCAAACGAGCATGCAGCCCACGTGATGGTAAGTGGCTACTGCCGCCCATGGACA
>DWPF01000349.1:0-11856 GCA_018251575.1 Cecropterus bathyllus | reverse complement strand
AAGATCGAACTAGTTCGTTGAAGAGCTGCGAACTAAAATGAGCGCTCCCGGTCGTGAACTATAATGCGCAAGACTATTACATAATCCTCGCAAATTTTCGAGTGTTTTCTCTCTTAAAATAAATCATTGAATTTGAATCAGTAGTTATTCTTTCCACTGATTAAACCAGTGAATTCTACTAGTTGACCAGTGAAATTTGAATTGGAAACAATAGAAAATCCAGAGATATTTCAATTATTCCAAATTCCGAATTATTCGAATTAAGTTTTTCGAATGACTCAATATTTTTCGGATTATTAGTCTAATTTCGATAAAGTAATAATTCGATTCGAATTTTGATATTCGATTCGATTCGAATGTTATTAGACGTTATTGAACATTATTGAACGTTATTTATTGGACCTTGTAACTTACTACAAAATCAATATTGAATATTTTAAGATACCCCCATTGCTAAACCGATTTAATCATTAAAAAAAAACAAACGTACTTTCGCATTGCTAAGGTTAATAATAATTTAAATTTTTTTTAGCAATACAAATAGATTGACGGAAAACGTTGTCAATATTCGTCTTTAAATAAATTGGTAAAAAAGTCCAATAAAAAAAGTGTTTTGAATTCTGGATAATATCAGGTTGAAACAAGATATTAACGATTATCTATTTTTTAAGCTTTCGATGTATATGTCGATAAATTCATCAACTTAAAAACCTACCAACCTCTATAACTTGACTTGTGTGAAAAATAAATTTCATGTGATCTATTGTACATATTTAAATCAAATAAGGCAAAACCAACTACATTTATCTATCAAACCCGATAAATCACTTAATATTATTATGTAACATTTACTATAGATGCATAAATAATTATAAACAAATAATTCAATATTTATGGTCCAAAGCTTCCACCGTGGACGGACAACTTAGTGCAAAAGGTACGTTGGTACCAAATACAGTGCACAATTATTTTAGATCATCAAGGTTTGGGAAGTAGCTGTAATAATTTGTAAATGTTATTATTTGTGTTTTTTTTAAGTTAGCAACTGCACCTGTTATAGTTTTATTTATTTCATTATACCTAGATATCCTATAATAAGACGAATTATTATTAAATAATTATTTCAAACCACTGCACTGTACATAAGTTATTATATTTGGAAGCACTTGCAATTATCGCACAAAATAAAAGGAGCTACTTAATGTAAATTATGAACTTATAAAAAATATGTTGCACTAATGACATATGTTGCATTTAGTCCGGAAAGACATTCATTCCAAAATGTATTAGCTTTGCTCCGCGGTTTTTACCCATGTCAAAAACAACAACAACAAACATGTCAATAACAACAACAAAAATTGTAACAACTTTAAATTTTAATATTTTTTAATAATGTAGATGAATTTTATTGAAATAAAGACTAAACTTGACCTCAAAGTATGAAGTACGAGTATGTATAAATAAACTAAATTCAGTACTTTTGGGTTGGTGCGATTTCGAACAAAGAGACAAAAAGTCGAAAAATTATTTATTGAAATTTCTATCGATACTCTCAGTCCTTTCAACTATATATTATAGCAATACAAATACGATACATGCGATGTAAGCACACACTTAATTAATTTTTTACACACGAATTATTTTCTTATAAATAAAAATGGTATTTATTTAATACTTTATTCTGATAATCCAATTTTTTACAGGCCTGAATGCAAATGGTGGATCCAATGGCAACTATTCTCCGATGCGGGTGTACCACGAGGAGCGATCTCGCAAAGGACATTTCCGTTATTAAATACTAAATGTTGTTGCAATTTGTTGTAATGCCTAGTTTTAAATTTCTAATAAGTACATTAATGTGATATTTACTATTCATCTAATATTTTTTCGATTTAATCGTTTTATTTATCTATTTTGAATATTACCTTCTTACTGCCGCATTTGCATTTGTCCATGATTTTTCATTAAATGATTTTTTTCTCAATTTTTGTTGTTTATATTATAAATAAATGACTTCCCTTTCAAACAACCATATATTATTACAATGTTAAATTATAACCATGCGAAGCCCCGCAGTATTGGTCGGCAATATGTATTCTATATGGGATATTACCGGATCTAGGGGGTGGGGCAAGCCGGGAACTATGCCCCGGGCGGCATAGTAAAACGGCAAATTTTGCAAACAGTATGGTACAAATAAATTTAAGGGGGCGCGGGCGGCATTTTTCAGTTATTGCCCCGCCCTCCCCCTAAGAAAATTAAGATCCGGGGCTGTATACGGGCTACACACTGATACATTTTGCTGCAAACATATTGTCATTAATGACTAATAAAAATAAAAAATATTAAATTCACTTAATAATGATAATATTAAATAAAGTAAAATTTAAAATCAGTATAATTTATTGTATTGTAGTTACAGTAGGATATAATATAGTAAGTGTTACTGCTACGGAAATACAAATAGTTGTATAGTGCCAATGAAAATCCTAATTCTATATTTCTTATATCGAATTTATAGCCCTCGAGTACTTTAGTAAAGGTATATATTACAAAAAAAAAGCAAACTTGAAATACATATTTATTGTATTTCATCACAGAACAAAGCAATTTATATCACATTACGACAAGATCTTACGTTATTTTATAAAACTTATTTAATGCGCAATAATAACGAATTCACAAGCATGTATGACCTGATCAAATTTTATATACAAACGTTTCTGTACTTACAATATAATAGTACAATATTGTAACACCCACCTTATAACAAACCTTAACTTAAATCCTAACTCATACATAACTTAT
Source organism: Cecropterus bathyllus (assembly GCA_018251575.1). NCBI lineage: Eukaryota > Metazoa > Arthropoda > Insecta > Lepidoptera > Hesperiidae > Cecropterus > Cecropterus bathyllus. Next base: position 9,048 of record DWPF01000349.1, on the reverse strand, counting down.
ATTATTTATTTTACTAAAGTACATGTATATATTAAATCTAATGCAAAGTATAAATCTTCACGTAATTAGAAGTCTTATTCTCGAAAATTTAAACAAAAACAGTACCTGCATATAACCAATATAATGTGTCTACATAAATAAAAAACAATATTAGGCACCTTAAGCTGTCGCGTGTCAGTCGAAACAAATTTAATTTCAACATATTAGGGAAGAAAATATCATCAAATAAATTGTATGTTATATGATCTTGGTAGTTAATTTTAGACGTTATACTTAAACAAATAAATAAATAACAATTTCAGTTTTTATGGACATTTCATATATCGATGTAGATAGATGTTTCATGTTAACGACATTTGTGAAATTTGTTTACCGTTATATTTAAGATTGACCACCGATGTCTTAAAATTAAAAATACAAAAAAAGACAAACAGATTTTCCATAAACTATAAATGTTATAAACATACTGTCACTTCTTTAAAATATGTGTAATAATCAAGAATAAATACTTTTAATATTCAATGGGATATTTCGATACCTGTACCAATTGAAGTAAACAAAAATATATTTCTGGGATTTATTTAACTTACTAACTTAATCATATTGTTTGGTACAAACACGAAATCTTACTACTTTCACGATTAACTAACCGCTCTCATTTCATAATAGATTATTACTAGGACTTATTTTAACAATATATAAAAAGGAATCAAGATAGCTTAAACACATTAGTATGAAAGTTTTGACATGCAAATATGTACCAACTTTATAATGGAAATGGGAAAAAAATATTCGGGCACACCATAAATCTAGAGATAATATCAATAAATCTAAATTTATTTATTCATGTTGATTAGACTCATATTTCTGCAAGAATTCCATAAGATGGTATCTATTATGCAATATGATGTTAACAGATTATAGACAGGTTTTACAAATCCAATTTTTTCAAACATATTCTGGCCAATGTGAGTTCTGCACTAGGTTATGTTTATTAAATGCCTTTTATATCTGATATTAAATCCTTACATTTCAACTAAGCTAGCACCGTCCATTTCTATATAATCATAGTTATTATTTTTTTTTAAAGCGGAACCAAACTACATTCACATATTATATAGGACGTAATGTTTTTCTATTCAAATAAAACCTCATACAGATTATATTGTAACTCATCGACGTATAGGGGAATTGAAATGGAAATTAGATCAAGTAATTTACAGATATTTTTGTGTAGTTTACAATGTCTTGCATTGTAAACTATACAAAAATGTTAATAAAGTAATGGATCTATAACACCAATGTTATTATGAGACATGGACAGTAGGATCATAGTTTAGTAGGTTGAGGCTGGATTTAGTGCTCAACCGACCGTCAGCGAAGAAATAGGTTGAATGTAGCTATATCAATGAAATTTTATGGGCGACTGACACCGGCGCTGACAAGGAACTTCAGCTCGACGTAAATCTGCTGGCCGAAGCGTTACAGCAGCATACGTTTAATGCCATGCTGTTCAAGCAGTCCACTTTGATCACCCAAATGATATCATCTCAAATGGTAATATCTCAAAGGAGACTCATTAGGGTCCTTGTATTCACACGTACATTATCGCACGCACGCATTATCGTTAAGAAAAGTAAATTCGTAAACTTTGGGACCAATTCTTCGAGTTATATAGGACAATGTGATGCCAGATTAAAAGTTTTCCTAGAAGTTTTCCAAGCAGTTAATCAAAATTCTGTTTCGAAATTTCAAAAACAATATAGAATATTCTACTTCGATTATTCGATCTGCATTTATTGAGTGAATATGTAGGGTCAAACTATGTTCCCCTTCTTTTGTTATTTTAGGATATTTGTTTGTACAAATTATTGAATTTACAACTCATTTCGATTCGTAACTGAATACGTCAGGCCAAATTGGTTGTGATACGAATGAAACTCTGCACAAACAGTACGCGCAGAACGTCACCTAGCACTAAGGCCAACCTGACTTAGAAAGTAATAAAGTTGAAACGAACGAACTTCGAACACCTAAAAGAGAGTATCGTAAGAATATCATGTTTATGTTTTTTAATTGCAATTCTTACTGCTTGTGCGCTTTACTTATAATTATGAATAATTCCTGTAATAAAATTTAAATCGCAAAACCAAAAATAAAAACACTTTATAGTTAAATTCATCTATTCTATAAAGTATAGAAATAATATGAAATGCTATAATCAACTGATACCATACACTGTCATTTATACAAAACATTAGTACCTAATTAACTTTACACATTATATAATTAATTGTACACAAGTTTATATACCATGCAGGGTTACAATGAAATCAGGCTATGAATTATAATACATCTCACAAATATCTAAAACCCAGTATGAAACTAGAAACCACGTCTTTTAATTATTATGATTTCAAAATTTTGGTTTTTAATGTATGTACTCCAATGGACCAATAATAATCCGGCCAATTATGTCCAAAGTCTTCTCGATCGTCGGATTGCCCTAAGTTATAGTAGCAACAACTTATTTTGTTTTGATATAGTTCCAATAACCAACCACAGACGCGAAAAGTATTTACGATACATATACAATCAAATATGTTATACTTGCATTCCATAGAATTAGTAAATAAATTTTTATAATATATTACTCATTTTAAATACATTTCAATGTCGATAACACGTTACACAAAACTACCAAAGACCTCTTTCAATTGACGACTAGCCATAGAATTTTATTCCGTCGATACTTTGTGTTTCTGTTGTGAGATCGAAATTATCTTCTTGTATCCCAGAGATTCATTTCAAGCATTATTTCATCATAACTCTGACACGTAAATAAAACGAAATGTAATCACCTCAGAAACTATAACAGCTTGTTGGAACTCTAGCAGACAAACTATTAACATTCATTTATCATATACATCAATTTTACTGAAAAGTCATATCAAGTTAATATTGCTTTTTTTTTCTATTAACTTACTTATGTCTGTTATAATAAAAATCACATAATATAATAATTTTATTAAGAAATGTCCATAGCTGTTATATTTTCTTTATCAACAAGTTCTCCAGCGTCATCATTTAATAAATTTTCAATCATTTCTTCACTCATCTCGGAATCATCAATTTTTTTGTCGCAACTAGATTGACTGTTCATATCCTCTTTTAAAACGTCTTCGTCTATTTTATCATATACAGAATTTTCATTTGTGTGTTTCGCATCAGCCGAGTTTGTATCATCGCCATTTATTTCACTTATTTTATTATCTTTTTTTACATCATTATTAGTTAGTTCACTATTCGCAGTATCGTTAGTATCATTTTTTTCACGTTTATCTTGACTTATATTTTTATCATTGAGATTTGTATCATTGGTTTGTTTTTCATTTTCATAATCTTTTATAATCTCCGGGCCATTATCAGGCAATATAGAACCGTTATCATTATCTGAATCATGATTCTCGGTATTACATAGAGGATCCAAAATTTGAACACCATCATTTTTCTCCAAAGACTTTTCACTACTATCGTTGTGATCACTGCTACCCATAACAGTTAAGTCGACCTCTTGACTTACATTAGCAGTTGAATCTACAGAATTTTCATCTATAAATATGGGATCGTCATTATCATCATGCAATATTTCCACGTCGTCGTCATCTTCACTCGTAGGATTATCACCACCACCCATTTTTTTATGAAGATACCGCTTCAATTCCTTGTTAATGTTTTCTCGAATTTCATTAAACCTACTTGTTGATGTATTCAAAAGGCGCTCTAAGCGTCTATGTAGATTCCGCATTTCATTAGCTGATCGTGTACGCAAGTACATAGTAGTAGCTTCTTGTTTTAATTTATTCAATCTCGACAGTGAATATTCCAAAGCGTCTACGGCATCAATTAAATTGTATCGGTACCATTCGATCGGTACATTCAAGTCACAATCTCTGGTAGGTGTATCTGTACCACGATTAACCTTAGCACTTTTTGGGGTGTTACGCTTAGGTTTATTACGATTATCAGGCGTACGATAAGCCTTTAAAGGAGGAGGTGTGGGCATTGGGGATACGACTGAACTAAGCTTCGCTGCGTAAGTTGCTCCCTTGGGTGGCAATTTTGAAGTAGCGTCTTCTGTGAGAGCAACTATTGTCGCCGAGTAGCCTCCTGGCATGTTAGGATTGGCATTAATGGCAAAAATGCGTCCATCTGGTAAACGATACATTTTATTGGACGATAGTGTTTGTGGATCTACCCTGAATTTTAACCCTCCTGTTGCGGCATTCACAGTCACGTCATGTTCTGTCATTTGTATAATATTATTGTCTGTTTGTTCAATTGTTGGATTTGAACTACGAGGTACAAGAGGTGGAGGGGCTTTAGGTGTTACCACAGGTCCAATGCATTGTACGTCGTCATCATTATTATCTTCCGGCACCTAGAACAAATACACTTGTCAACGTTTTATATGAAGATACTTCGAATACACTTTACGGAGAAGTTGTCTAGTCTAATCAGGCTATCTTTAAGTGCGTTGCAGCTGAACAAGAAGGACCTGAAAGGACTGCAAATAACGAATACGCCGATAAAAATAAATTTACCAAAATGTGGACTTGCGATGTTACATAAATGTATAGACAATATCTGTGGAATTGCGTGCACATCTTTCCAATAAAAAGTCATTTTACAGATGGAAATTACAACAAAATGTAGCAAAGCTAATAAACTTTGCTAAATATTGTTGCCCATTAGGAGAATAGGCTTTTCAGCAATGGTCCTTAAAGAGTTAATGAATTGTGATAGCAATAAGCTATACATACTCGCATTGTAATCAGAAATTTTGTCATTATTGCAATGATCGCCTAATTTTTATACATGTGTATAAGTGTATAATTTGATTACATGAAAGAACATTAATATACATTTTCAAAGGTGTGAAAAGGATGCTTATCTTCACTTGGCCAGGGGAAGGAAGACATTTTTAAACGGAAATAGCGATTTGATAATCGACCCCAGGAGGGGTAAAGTAATGGATTTATAATTTTAAGAATAAACAATATGTCCACTGGCAAGTATACAGTTATTTCAAAACATCTACATTGACCATGATTTAGTCGCCACTGACCACCCACTACTTTCAAAATATTTACCTCACATAATGCTTCTAAGGGAAAATCTGGAGTACAAACCACATCGTCATCTTGACCGTTATTTCCTATTCCAGCTACAGTTGCCATGTCTAAACCCTGTAAAATAGTGTTAATTATAATAACTAAAAGGTATTTAAATAATATATTTACTATCTCAGTGAAAAACTATAAACAGTTATATCTTACTTGTGTTAAACTTTCAAGAGACAAGTTGATATTGTCACTGACGAGCATATTGAATGGCATGGTACCAGCATAACCATTGAACATAACAGGAGCATTAGGAGGTTTCGGACGAATTCGGGTGTATGAATTAATTGGCTTTCTTTCATTATTGAAACGTATATTAGTCATCATAGCTGGACTTGCAACCTAAAATAATATAAAGATTTATTATTTAACATAAAATATTTTCTCAAGTAAAATGTATATACATACATATTACTAAAACCTTAAAAAATCCGAAATGGCCTGAGATCACAATTTATTTAGAGCATTTACCACCATTTATTTGGTAAATGTTAGGGTTTATCTGAGATATATTTTGATACTAGGGTTCTATGTACGGTGTACATTGTATATTTATATCAATTAATTATAATTATAAACTCAGTAAAAGCTTCTTATTCACGGTTTCCGTATTCGCCTGTTCTGTATTTGCCGGTTAGATAAATTATTGCGTTTTTCGAAATTTCTTTATTTGCGGATTTAATCATTAAAAGTAAGTAGTTAAATGATTTAACTGAAATCGACAAATCGAATGTTAAATCTGCAGTCCATTGAAGAAGAAGGTTCTTCAGCAACGAGCAACGAGCAGTAAAAAGGAGACCTTAAACTTGAAAAGTTATGTGAAGGTGTACAGATGGCAAATGAGCTGAGTGATTTCTCCATGAGATTTGATCCGTCTATGGAATGAAGTCCTATTCTTAAAGGCAAATTCATAATGCCACAACTGAATATCAATCAGCTATTTGTATTCTTTTTAAAGCGGCAAAATAAGTAAAAAATACACAACTCTTGGAACTCTTATTAAAACCTGATGATTAACCTAGTGCCATTCAATTGATTTAATTTTAATTTATTATTTCTTGTAACTCTGAACCTATCTCCTTTACTCTCACTCCTTTACTTTCATCGTAAATCCAAAATTTTAGCATAATTGTTTCTATAGCTATGAACAAATAAACAACTCAATTGGAAAGAAATTAGGCGCTATGAAAAAAATATACATATCACGCCGTCATGAAGTTCCTCGCCAAAGAATAAGAAACCTCAAACTATTCTTAAAGCGATGTTAGCTGTTTTGTGTGATTGAGGCCGCTATGCCAGAAATAATACAAAAGGTCAAAAAATTTGTATTAGAAAATGGAAAAAAAACACAGTTTGCAGCAAAGGTAAGAGTATCAGAAACAACAATTTTATTAGTATATCAGCATCTTGGCATTAACAAATTACGTGAAAGATGTGTCCCGAAAATGCTTACGTTCTCTTGGGTTTATCCCACTGTGGAGAGCAAAATGTAGAAAGTACGGCCCGTATTCTAACTGTACAAACTTGGTTTCACCATTATTATCTGGAGTCAAAGCCAGTCAAAGACACACCGCCTCTTAAAAAGAAGGGAGTCTGTCTTTGTCAGCCGGAAAGGTCATAGCGATAATTTTATGCGATATCGAAGGGATAATCTTGATTCATAATGAAAAAGGGCGTGCAGCACAATATTATAGATTTTACGTGTCACAATGAAGGAGAGAATAAGAGAAGTTTAATTTGATGTTTTCAAACAATGGCAAAATTACTTAAAAATTACATAATAAAATTTTACATAATTTTAGATAGACTTACCCGCAATTTCTTTTGTACTGGATGCATAATTATTGTGTTAACAACTTTATTGCCCCCAGATAATGGATTTTTGACGAAAACTGGTTTATTTTTAGGGCTCGCTGGTCTCTTTTGCGGTGCTTTTTTAGGTGGGTCATGTTTGATCACGAGATCATCTATATTAATAGACGCAAACTTTTTCACCTAAAATGTAAAGACTTTGTAACAAAAAAAGTATATTGATACGTAAAAAACAGTAACTTTCAGATTGTTACTCGTTTTAATGCTGAAGTTAGTTTTATTTTTCTAGTTACAATAACAATGATAATATTTACTTGTATAGTCGACCCAACTTTTGGAACTACAGGTGTTTTTTTAATATCCTTGGTTTCCTCCTTTTGTTTTGGTTTCTTATCCTCTTGCTTTTCTTTCCTTCTATTTTTATTACGACAGCATTCTGCGCGATCTAAATCGCATTCTTCTAGATATGCTTCTTTTAAGGTTTTATCTTGAGTTTCATGTGCAATTCTGTTTAAAAGAAAAATAATTGAAACCAACATACTGACAACATAAAAAGGACTCAAAAAGTAAAAACGAAATACCATACCTGTTTTTAAGATCACAATAGCGTAAAACAGCCCAGCATATTGCACGCAAATCCCACAAGGACTGTGAGTTACACTTAAAACATTTCCAATCATCAGTGTCTTCAATTTCTTTTATCTTAGGCATACCAAAATTTCGTTTTATACATTTCTGAGGACAGATACAGTATTGAAATATATTAGAATTACCGGCTGGTTTCCGTTTAAATGCATTCAACAACTATGTAAAGGATTATTACACAAAATATTTACCGCACAAAAAACATGAGGACAATCCGAGCAGCAGTAAACCTGGCCACCCTGTCCACACCATCGGCAGTATAGTTCAGAACCATCATCACCCTTCTCAAACTCCCCACTGTTGTAAAAAGTATGACAAGAATGGCACATAAGGGTGCGCAACATTGGGTGAGAGCGCATACGACTTTCATTTTTTGGCGAGCATCCCAGGTGTCTGTCACAGGCAGTGCAGTGTAATCGCAAGTTCACAATCACGTTAAGGTCTGAAAGAATGCATCACAGCTAAATGAATTTGAGATAAACAATGTGGAAATGCATTACGTTGACTTTTTGTACAAACAGAATTCACTTAATAAGCCCCCTAATTAATATTTTCTTTTGATGTGATTTTATTAAGCATTGAATTATTTATAAATTATATAATTTGTGAGCAACCAATACATTTTTGGTTTGTATATATTTTTAAAGCAAATTAATATAAGATTTAGAGCAGATCATAGTCCAGATTTAAATCAAATTGTAAATAATCAAGGTCTTAGATGGTCACCTCACATGATAGTGTGCATTATTCTTAACATTGAAAATGAGTTTATTATCTCCATTTCTTTAAATAAACTTTGCTTAACCTCATTATGTCCTATTAAATAAATAGGTTAAATTCCAATATGACCCATTTATAACATGTTAAACATTATTTATTATCTATTAATGTAACTACCAGGTACTAAATAAGTTGTGATCAATGCATTGCATGCAGCAGAAATGCATGCATGCAGAAAGGTATAAAGCAACATGTTTCAAATTCATACAAATAATCTTTCACTTTAAAAAATAACAGTATCTATATTTCTCAGATATGCCATTTAATTTTGAATGCTATAGATTCGATTTAAATTGAATATGTTACCTTTAAATTTAGATTTATAATAATTCCTCTCCTCTTCTGTTATGTCATCGTCAAAATCTTTATCTGTAGGTTCTGTAACAAAAAAAGGGTTGATAACAATAATCATTCATATTTATAAAGGCGTTATGCAATGCATTTAGGGGGTCAGCATTTAAACCAAATCTCATCCAATCTCACTTTTTACGAAGTGAGACTTCTGTAGAATCAGAGTGATTTGAAATTCAATGAAATTAAAATGAGTCTTCATAAAGAAACAAACACATAAATGTATAGGATTTAGGAATACGAAATTTCATTGCAAATTCTGGCGGATTTAGCTAAC
>DWPF01000348.1:0-11862 GCA_018251575.1 Cecropterus bathyllus | reverse complement strand
CCCCCGGTCGGTCGCGGTTAGGGTCGCCGGTGTCGTAGGCGTCACCGACGGCGTACGCACACGCCGCGCCGCCAACACAATATCTATATTTTTTTCAATCCATTTTATGTGAGCAGCAAACAAAATCGAAAATACAGGGCTGTTACCCAATTTGGCGCTATTATAGTGATGTCTAGGCTATTTAATACTTCCAAAATCATTATGAAATTACTGGTTAGTCTGCGGCTTTTATTTATTTACTAGCTTCTGATTATATCGATACGATACCCGTAATCCAGTTACTTAATATGGGATTTGAAATATGTATAAAATATGATGTAAATGGCATCTATGGCACTACCTCTAAGTTTCTGATTTTTTGTAAACATCCACAACAACTATAATATTCGCTCCCTTTTCACGATTTGCTGAAAAAACGGGCGAAATAATTTGTTTCCGTCGATGTTAATTTCAAAAATATTTACAAAGTCGTGAATCAGCTTTCTTGTGATCATAAAGTATATGAAAATGAAGTACATGAAAATAAAGTATATTAAATTAAAGACTATTTGAAGGTGTTACTTAGAAATTATATTATTCGTTAAAAAAAATTAGGTCGTTTCAGTTCTTAACAAAATAAACGCCTCGAATCGAAAATAACGGATCCAAAGATGTGATAAATTAAATATATAAAATAAATATATATTATTTTAAATACCTTGGCGAATGTTATAAAATATTGTGCACAAATTTCCCCTGTGTTTGATGCGGTCAGAAGCAGAACTGCTTCAATTTATCGCCGTCCGCCCTCCAACCTGACAGCCCTTTGATCTTGTCTAGTCTCGTTTGGCTTTTAGAACCTACTATTATGGCCCTATGTATAAAATACAATAATCTGTGTAACATGTTATTTCTTGGAACCATTTCTTCATATTGTGCTAAAATTTATTATTTTTTATCGCTTCTAGAAAAAACTTATATATACAAACTTACTAGCTAAATCATGTTGAAGTTGCAAATTTTATAAATGTCACACTATATACAAACTTAAAATTTTATTTTATAGCTATTTTTATACACTTTTTGATTTTTATCGTTTATTCGGGTAATCCTTTCGTACAATACCGTTGAAAACAGATGTCCTAATATAAGCGGTAACAAATTACTTCTTAATTTAAAAATATCCCAAAATCCTTAATGAAAATTATAAGCCAAGACTGAGTTTTAGCAATGAAATAACGTTTACTTTGTCCCATGAGATACTCAACCATAAAATTAGAATAAGGTATAATTTCTTTCGATGTATTTGACTGGCTCGGTCGTGCACATATCGTTCAGGTAATGCAACTGTCTTTTCAAATATGTCGACTGAGATTGCATTTGAATTCTGCTCGCAGTCTAAAGAAACGAACGTTGGCAGTATCTCTGTTCAAACAGCTGAGTTCCGCAAATTTTTGTTTACCTGCACACAATCTCGCAATCTGCAGGTTAGAATAAACTGAACGAAGAAAGAGAATTGGCGTTTTAAAAAGCCATTTGAGCGAGGCGCAGTAGCTCCGCCGTATGCTGAAAGGTGGCAGGAGTGTAGCTTTAACAGATATTGCCGTTTAACCGGTACGGAGTGGATCGATCCGGCAATACTCTCTATGATTTATTTGTAGGCTGGACGTAATCTGCACAGAATAGAGATCTTAACTAAATGTAAAATATTTAACGCGTTCTCCTCCGCGCGAACAAAAAGCAAATGAGTGATTGTTGTTTGTTGATAAAAAGAAGCCATAAAATAAATATCAATCTACCCTTGACTTTTATGATATATTGAATATGAAATCCAAAAGTTTTAACGAGATTTGGTTAAAATTACAGCCATAGAAACGAATAAGATAGAAATTAACACACATATTCTACTTACAGCTCTAAAAAACATATAATACTTTCTCAATTCTATACAACCGTAATAAAAATTTATACGCCCCTAAAACGTTATCGGCGACGCGATGTAATACGCTGCTTTATCGCTTGTTCGCTCGCCGCCGCCGCGCCGGCCGAGATGACCCTCATACTGCACCATGAACATTTACTGTTTCATAATAATATTCTACTTTATTCATAACGCCATCGCATTTATTGAAATAAGGGGAGAATTGGCGTTTGATATCCATCCAATAAACGCATATGGCGCGAACAATGTAAGAGTAAGAGACCATATGAAAACAATGGACACTAAAAAACCGAAAATAAATGAAACCAGTCTGGATTCAAATGAAACAACCACAGAGGATGATACGATAAGGAAAGAAGACTGTATATACCAGTTTCCTGATAGGAAGCAAGTGGAAGCGTTGCTTAGTGATATGATGAATCAACTAACGAAGGTATGTAAATTAGCAGAACGAAGTGGGTGATACTAATACTTATACCTCCGAACATCTGCTATGAAACAGTAGCGCTGGGGTTTATTTAAGCCATCGGATCACTAAAAATTTATCGTATTGCCAACCTATCATTGTCCTGCTGGGCACGGGTCTTCTCCCTGAATGAGAGAATTTTATTGGTCACAGTCCACCGCGCTGGCACACATGCACATACAATGTATATCAAATGAGAACGAAATTTTACCTTCGTACCTATGATATGGATATTTTTTATGGATTCTCTCTGTAGATATTCGTCCGTGCCTATGAATACATCGGTAACCATGACGCGCGGCGAGGCAGCAAGAGATTCAAAATCGTCAACAAAAAATTCGACTCCAAGTTTTTTGAGAAAGCGTATAATCTGATGACCAAGGAATATAGGTATGCTTCATGTATAATTAACTGCCGTCCAAGCATGTGAATAAAACTTAGGGGTTCGCCCGACGCAGAGTTTCGTTATTTTTTTTTTAAATCAGATATAGAAGCAAACGAGCATGCAGTCCACTTGATGGTAAGTGATTACAGCCGCCCATGGACATCTTCAATCATCAGGCGTAAGCAACTTTATATAGAACATGTGTTCTATCTGAAGCCGATCACAGATGCGTTGCTACTCTTAAGGACGATGGTCGCCTCATATATAAGTGAGCCGGCAACCTCTCCCTTCCAGCGAAACGCAAGAATTACTTCACGCTAGAAATAAATGAGGCGGTGGTACCTCCCCGGTCAAACTACGCTGGTGGTACCACCTGGCAAACAACTAGCCCTACGGTGATTTGAATACATCAATTTTTAGACAAACCGTGAACAACCAAGCAGAGGTTTCAAAACTATCAACCCATAATCCGTGCCACCACCAGTCGGAGATCAAACAGATGTGGCGGAACCTGCTGGAGCACTCCAGGACCACCCTAAGGAGAGCTGCGGTGCGCTGCATCAGCGACTTTCTCCGCGTTCGGAACCGCGCTGACGACACCAGGACCAAGGAGAAACTGGGACAACTACTGGTCCGGGAGATCAAAGAAGTCAGGTCCAATCAGTTAAAAGTTCTATGTGACGACTTCAAGCTATGCTACAGAGATCTATTGTAATATTTTAGAAGAGAGTAAATTTCCAATTAAAATATATTTAATTAAATTGTAATATTACATACATTTGTGTTTGAGTACAGCTTCACCATTTCACTTTTGATGATTTAGAACTTACTAATTCAGCGTGACCTTACATGAAACGTGTATTTCTGTATCTTTTACATATTTACGGTATCTGAATTGAGAATCAGAAAATAGATAAGTTCTTGCAAGCACATAATTTTATGTATTCCATGTTCATATAACATGTCATTTCATAGAACGTACTTTGGTGTCTTTCTACTACTAATATCTGCCTATATCTGTCATCCACTCTGAAATTTATTAAATGTGTTAAAATATTACTTTAAAGTTTTTAAGGGTGAGTACAGGAACCGTGATACTAAATATATGATAGATAATACTACTATTAGATTTTATGTAAATAATTTATTACAAGTTTATCAACACGAATACACTAATGATATCTAAATAATACATAAAAAAATTATATATGCAATTAAATGTTCCTTAACATAAACGAAATAAACATAATTGTTCTAATACATTCGACGATTACAAGTTATTATTTATATTTCGATTATTTTCGTATATGTACACATCATATAAAAATACTATACTATAACAAAGAAATTATTACAGAGTAATAAATCATTACATTTAATTTTTCAGTATTACTTTTAAATGTATTGACTTAAAATCTCCGTTTTCAAGAGTAGGTTTTCAGGAATTGTAGGTGGAATTGTCTGATGGAGTCCATCATATGTTGGAACTCCTCCCGAGGGTGGAGTATCGTTGTGCGGAAGTGGAAAGTACCGGGGCGCTGCCCAAAACCTGAACCTGGGACCACGCACACACCTAAAATAAGAAACAATATAGTTACAAAATATAAATTTCGTGAACTACATCTGTAATTTAACATCTGAAAGACATAATATATATTTATTTTTAATAATTGCATGATTTAATTTAAAAGTTGCCATTACCGGTTTCCTCCAGGAGTCTTAAGCAGTAGAATTCATCTGGTGCCATCCCTTTTTCCCGCGCCGCGGCCTGCGCACGCGCAGGGATCTCGATGCGCGGGAACGCGAACATCGATCCCTGTGAAAAAAATATTATTGTTAAAAATGTTCTAGATATACTTCTGAGGCTCATTCCTGCCTATTTCTTGCCAGACTCATTTAAACATAATTTATTCCAGATTGTTTCTTATATGTACCTAATAATAAGGCAGACGGGCTACCTGATGAAAAGTAGACACTGTCGCCTATGAATATTTGCAACGCCAGAGAACCAGGATCAAAAACCTCTAAACTTTTTTGTGACTCTAAACGCTTGATTAATACCTGCTTGACATACATTAACGGCTCCTCTCGTATCGCTAATTCGTGTGAAATGTATTGTTTCAAGGAGAAAAGCAGAGAAGACGCAGGGTCTTGTACATTTTCATGGTATATTGACTCACATCAATAATATTGGAGCTGTAGCCGGGGATGGTGTTGAAGGTGCGGTGCGCGCAGGCGGCGCGCTCGGCGAGCACCCGCGCGATGGCGCGTCGCTCGCGAACGAACTGCTCGTGGGACTGCTCGCCGGGGACTGGCGGTCTTGCCTGCAGGTAACGAGGTGTCGTGAAAATACCTCCACTTGTAATCCCACAATAGAACTCAGGGGCGATACCCGGTTGGTTGATATGTATATAAATTTAACCTTTGATATATTTAGCTACAGGTGAAATTAACCAATTAGAATTATTTATAGAGTATACTAGTCAAAAATTTCATACTATATACAACTATACATACATGTTTTCAAAAGTGATTATGTTCCTGACTTTTCAGCTTTTATTTTGTTATAGACATTTATTATAGGTGATTAGACTAAAGTAATTTTTGCAAAAGAACCTGTGCTTACAACGAAAGGTGTACCTGTGACAATTAAATTTCCGATAGTCATGGTTGATAACCAGTTATCCCCATTGGAGTATATAGCAAGGTTCTTATTGCAGACATTCCATCTATGCCTTTAATTACAAACGTCCCATACTCAAGCAGCATAAATAACCAAGCAACTTACCACACAGTCCAGAACGCACTGGCCCAGCACCGTCGGACACTGCATGACCGCCCTGGCAGCTTGGAAGGCAGCCAGGACCCTCGGCGACAGGTTCAGGAGTTCCACGAAAGCCGAGCGCAGCCCGCACTCCGCCGCCCAGCCCTTGGAGCACGTCACGAAACTTGCCAACTCCATCGAAGAGTACGGCGCACCCATATCATGCATCACCTGATTTTATTAAGTATTTGAATAAGTTATTATTAAACTTAAAAAATCCGACTGCGACTAAACTGAAACAATAAATATAAGTAATATCATGAATGAAATAATATTCGTAAAGAAATTAAAATATATAAACTGCTGCACGCGGTGAAACTACCTAGTTATGGTAGTTTTTTTTTATGTTTATTTGTCCTCTCCGAACGCAGTCGGGTAAATATATTGAGAATTGAGAGCTATGAAATTCTATAAGCATTCCCAAATATGACAGAAGGTTGTACTTGAGGACAAAAAGACAATAAAATAGGTCACTAATTCTCGTTCTTACAAAATTATACATAGGCAGTTACCTTTTTGGGCCAGTTCAATGTTAAGATGAAATATATGAATAACCATTAAATTTATCTCCGTCCTTTATATTAAACTGTTTAATATTGAAACACAGATAACGATCGCACTATTTGGGTTATTAGATGTTAACATGCCAAGTACCTAACATATTCAACCACGAACAATGGTTTAAGTGCGATTATAATCTCTGTAGCCTATTTAATATCGTTAGTTTGAATATCGCGTTTTATCCCAAATCTTTATGAGATCTCGCGTCAACGTTAATTTAAACAAAACATTTATTACGTACTATTTTCAGACTATATACCTTTTTGAAAGAGAAGAAGGGTTTGCTGATGATGTTCTCTTGGTAGACTTCATCGGCCAGGATGAACAGGTCATGGTTGTAGGCGAATTTTATAATCTCTTCAATATTCTTTCGCGTCAAAACCTGTCGGCAACAACACACCATTATACATATAACATGAAACGCCCACGATCTGACCTGTATCAACTACAGACCTAATCGCACGAACAATAAGGTGGAGGTTGGAATAGAAATATTACTTCACATTTTATACGCTCGTGGAATCTCATGATAAGAGCGCTCTAAACTCCGAATTTATGGCCACTTGTATTCTTTAGTAACTGCTCGAATAAATTATTCAAATCGAATTAAATCGAGTCATTTATTCGGGAGCGGTACACAATGGCTACAAAGTAAGTAAATTACTTCAGAAATGAAGACGATACTTTCTGAACTGTTGACGTCGATTAAGGCATTATTGTGAGACGAACATCGATCCTTTCGAAAGCCCCATCTTATCTGGTCTATCAGCATTTGTTGTTTTCGTCGAGGATCTCAAATAGCAATGTAAACTAAATCAGCGCGATTGGATCAGAATGGAAGAAAGATTCCATTTTATTCGCGCTGTTTGCAAGTCAAATTTCAGTTCACCGAATTTAACCTACATTTAGTTACGGTAGAATATTTTTGGGCATTATTGATTTAGAAGAGAAATATAACGAGATGAAGAGTGGGTGTGGCATAATTATATTGACCTATTTAAAATATAGGCACAAAATTGAGAGATATTTTTACTGCAGATGAAAAGTAAACTAATTAGAAGATATCTGTGGATGGCACTTATGCAAACACTTCATGCATATTTGATATTTTTTAAAGAACCCTCTAAAAATCGTTTGCGCAATAACTTACCTGACCAGTCGGATTCCCAGGGTTAATCACAACCAAGGCCCTGACGTGGGTGTCGACGCTGGCTTCCTCCCAGCTCCTCTGCAACTCCTCAACCTGTAGCGCCCAGTGGTTCTCCTCATCCAGGTAGTAGTTGGCTTGCCGCAATCCGAGTTCCGAGAGGGTCCCAGAGAAAAGCGGGTATTGAGGAATTGGGATCATCACGGCTGTTGAAAACGAAAGCATGTTAGTACGATTTACAAATCTGTTTCATATTATGGAGACCGAAAATTTATCAAAATTGTAGGCAGCGTGGGGCCGCGTGATATCCTTTTTTATTATTTTATTGACAGATATGAGTAGAGTGATTATCATTTCGATAATATCTTAAAAAGCACCCAAGCTTTTTTTTAAATAAAATATTTTTTTTTTATTCACACTATTATTAATTTATATTCATTGAAATTTTTAACACTATTTTCTTAATTTAAATTCATTAAAATTTATTTTCTATTTTTTAGTTCGGTTTTCTATAAAAAGCGTGTTTTTTAGTTTTTTTAAACTATTATTTATTTCATTAATCGTGTAAATGACGGAACAGCTACTCCGGAATAGGCATTATTTTTCCGTACCGCATTATTCTATAGAACTAAGCTAACATTTATTTACATATCTTATTACTTTTTGTGGCATAGAAGTCGGAACTTCTTAAGCCATATATGACACTTGTTTAGTTTTAGAACGTTCCCGCAAGAGTCGTTAATTATTTCACTGGTAACATAAAAAGCCTTCCTTTACTATTGACCGAGACATCATCCATACTTAATACGAACATTTGACTGCAAAATAAAATTTACATTCAAGCGTGGATTCTCGTATGGAGACATGGTGCCGTCTCGATCTCGATACAAATCGACTGTGAATAAGCTCATCGAAAGTTATTTGATTACTTTTCGGTTTCCCTATTATGATTCTTATAACATAGAATTTCTTTTACGTGTTTACGATTTCTACAGTTTTAGAGAATGTTGTGGGAAAGTTTTGATTCTAAAAATATTTAGGGTATCGTGAAAATATTGAAACCACCCACGTGGATTTATCCATGCGGAAATATCAAGATCGACCAATTTGTTCAAATACACTTAGGGACTGCTATACCTAATGAAGCGTTCATAAAATAACATCCTTTATAAGTCCTAATATAAATTAACGTTGTTCATTGTCGCTTACTACCAACGTGCGGCATTTTCTAGAACACT
The DNA here is from genome assembly GCA_018251575.1 of Cecropterus bathyllus. Lineage (NCBI taxonomy): Eukaryota > Metazoa > Arthropoda > Insecta > Lepidoptera > Hesperiidae > Cecropterus > Cecropterus bathyllus. The sequence continues at coordinate 3,320 of DWPF01000348.1, read as the reverse complement.
GCACTTCAGTTCCTTTAATCCCATAAAGCAAAATGCCTGTCTAACCAGATAGACGACGGCATTAGTGTAATAGGGAGCAGATTTTCGGCATTTCGCCGTCAGATTTATAGTGAAAGCCAAGCTTATATCGTGCTTATATCCCGCTTATGTGGTGCTTATATCGATAAGCGAGTTATTACGACGACAAGCAGGATCAATCGCTTAGCTTGTCGATTGTAAGCTGCTTAGTTAATTCACCGGCGAGCGTATATAGGCGAGCATTTTAATTCCATGGACAGTTTCATACTCGTTGTTTTAATAGCTTATTCCGTTAAGATCCGTCCCGTTAGCTAAGTATAGTAACTTACTAAGATACGTATAGTACTTAGTAAGATATTAGCTAAGTATTCTTATATTTATATTTACTATACATTTCGTTTTAATAATTAAAGCAAATCAATTCCCTCTCATGGCTGAGCAGTGCAGGCCAAACTCCAGGACAATGATTCCCACGGTTAGTACCATTAAAAATTATACGGACTAATGAAATTTTCTAATACACGTATCACTTCAACATAAAAGGATGTCATGGCTGGAACTCTATCCCATAACTCCCGATATGCCACCCGAAATAGATTCTTCTAAGCATACAAACTGTTTACTATAACCTCAAAATTACACTGGAATTTAAATTGTACAGGAAGATCAAGATTCTATTACTCACCTGGCGGTTTCCCTCTGACATCAGCCACGAACAAGGTAAGCACGGACTTGATGAGGTCGGAGGCGCCGGAGCCGAGGTGCAGCGCCGCGGCGCTCGCGGGCACGCCGTCGCGCGCCACCAGGTAGCCAGCCACGTGCTGCCGAACCAACTGCAACCCGTTGGACGGGGAATATGCGCCTACTGAGCCACGCCTGGAAATCAACAAATACGTCAAACAACTGGCCTTTAAAATTTCAAGGTGGTGTTTGACCACTTTGCAATTTTGGAGTATGGTTCAAGCAGGGAGGTACCCCCGCCACACCTAATTCTAGCGTGAAGTATTTCTTGAGTCTCGGTGGAAGGATGTGGTTATCAGCTCACTTTAATACAAGGTGATCATAGTCCTCGGGAGCATCGACGACGCATCTGTGATCGACTTTAAATAGAGCCTCTGTTCTATATGACGTTACTTACAGATGTCGTTGGGCACCAGAGACCACTTACTATCAGGTGGTCGTTGCCATCAATGGACGTCTGTAAGTTTCTCATGTAAGTTAGGAATTAGGTATAGTTGCACGGCACGTCTTATCCATTTTACCCTACCGTATATCCTACCCATTTTATATATGCCAGGTTGCCTAACGTACCAACGTAACGTAAACATGCATTAAACTTGTCATATAAATCCTTTTTTTTACAAAGAACAGGAACGTTTCAAAACAGGAACGTTTTCAAACAGCAGGTTTTTTGTTTTTATCGACAATTATCGTAGTCTGTTCCTGGTGACAAAACTGTTCGAGACTAGTTCACGTTTTTTTTGCCAATCGCTGATTTTGCACTACGGCTACACCCATGCCTGTTTCTCTCAAAAAAGTAAAATTAAATGTTCAATGCCTACGATGCACTGGCGAGTTGTCAAATTCCCAAATGTCCAAAAGAACGGCGATTATTTACGACCAAGTGGATACGGTAGACTCAGCCGTGACCTTCATTTGTTATCCAGAATCAAATAACAGTGTACCAGACTATGAAAAGCAATATTCAATCACAAAATCCATGTTTTTCTATTGATGTTTGAATCCAATTGAATAATACATTTCGGAATCTAGTTGAGAGGGTTCATTGAAAAAACATTTTAATAACCGCTTTTGCATGCGAATGGAATTGATTCGCATAAATTTACAAACGTGTCGCGGGACGTCAGTGTCATGCAAATAGAAATCAATTCGAATGTAAGGCTCTTGTTCTATAGATAACTACGTACGAGTAACAACTTTAAATATCTTTTGATTTAAAACATCTTTAGGCGCAGGTAAACCTAACTGTTGGCGTGACGATGGGTTCACCACTCCGTATACAGCCCATAGATATATACTTGCAATTTATATTGAATTTTTGTATTTAATGAAAATAAATATTTATTAAATAATTTTCTGTAAAAAATTCGTCATGTTGAATTTTTTCATTATGCTATATATTTAGTTCCTGCCGCAATCTTGTTTTTATATGCATATTACTTGTACGAACACAATGTTTCACATCTGCCAGGCGTCCCGTGGCGGCAATTTTTTTTTATATAAATTTATTAATATGAGTTTACATAAAATACTTCTTTATAAATTTACTCACTTAATGGTGAGTGGCTACTGTCGTCCATCGTATCTGAGGTCGACCACAGACGCTCTGCTACTCCTGGGAAATAAGTTGAAATGCCTCGTATAATTCAGCACATTAAGCATAAGTTACAACATTTTGCAAGAAAAACAGCAGCTCTGAACATTGATTTTATAAGACAGAAAATGGTACATGAACAGGTGATGTTGACTCCCAAGTCTATTCACGAAAAGTTATACCAACTTCAGAAATGTCAAAGGTTGATGAATGAATTGTTGATATTTTAAATAAGTAATTCGATTTTTAAGCGATACGTTTCAGTTTCTTATTGAAAGGCGAGACGACCTTGTGGTCGGCCGCATGTTTGCGTAAAAGGATCGCTGTTATAAAGGTTTCGCTATTTAAATAAAAGGCTTATTTAATATTTAACCTCCTGTAACTTTTCATATCCTTTGTATAAATGTAGTATTCTCAGTCACTGTTTGATGTAGGATCTCATTTCTACTGTTCTTATTGTAAGTAAGCTTGTTCTAACAGTTGTTTTAGTTATGAATTTCGTTAAATCTATTTATATTTTATAAGGTTTTGTACACGGTAACATTATAGCAATTACACATTAAAATACATAGTAAAGGCTACAAGAGGCAACTTACATATTTCAAAATATAATTTCTTTCAACAGCTCTGAAGTAAGAATGTGTATATGAATAGCAAATCTAGCGTGCACAAATTAGAATTAAATATAAATAAATACATTTTAGGTACATATTAAATATAGCGCCGAACCGTGTTCACTGTAGGCCTCATTCTCAGAAAGCTCAGATTTGCTCAGCGAGCTACCTATGAAGAGGGTTATGCTTGTAAATTCGCTACGAGAAATCCGTAGACGAACTAAGATTGGCAACATAGTTTTCAAAGTCAGCAAACTGAATTTTCTGGCCATATCGCTCGAAAGACTAGTAACTGATGGATAATCTGATAGTGACCACATTTAGGCAAAAAGAGAACACATCGCAACCCTACT
>DWPF01000347.1:0-11869 GCA_018251575.1 Cecropterus bathyllus | reverse complement strand
AAAGTATGTCTCCCTTACCACACCCTTCAGACCAGAACACAACAGCGCATAACACGCCGTTATGAGGCAGAAATAGGTGTGGCGGTGGTGCCTCCGGAGTCGAACCACAAAGAGTTCTACCACCTTCTAAAGATAAGTTCAATTTAGAGTTAATCACAGATGTCTATGGGCCCTAGTGACCAGTTACCATCAAATCCAAATCATCATGTCAATTTCACTTAGATAAGATAAACTTGTGCAACGCCAATATCTAAGATATCTTATCTTAATAGCAAGACAAAGATAGATAAGTTAGCTAATTAACATTTATAAACTTTAAATTTAAATATAAAATGTAATGTTTAACTGTACAAATTATCCATATAACTCACATTTCTAGGCTGCAACATGGCGGCTTCTCCATGCGATGACCAGCACTAAGGTGCTGGTACATATACTGCCCCGGTACTGTAGGGTATGGGGTTCCTCCTAAGGTCATGATTTCCCACAGGAGCACGCCGAAAGACCAACTGGAAAAAAGAAATTAGTATATTCATAAATGGATGAAACAATCAAAGAAAGAATCTCTTCGAAAATCTTTTTGAAAGAAATAAGTTCAGGTATTTTGAGTTACATAAAGTAAAAATCCCATTATGAAACTAGTATAATTATGACCGGCTGACTAAAAACAAAAAAAAATCTTTAAAAATAACTATCTTGAAGGTACCAAAAATTTAGGTCTTAAAGAGAAAACATAAATGAAACATAATAATTTGTGACGAAACAAGTAAAGCGAACTGAATGTAATACAATAAAGGTACATATATTACAAAAACACTGATAACATGCTACATTATGCTGGTCTGGCCAACATATTTTGTCAACAACAACAAATACAATAAGTCTATCTGATGCACCAGTACGGAACTGGTCACCACCAGTACCTCGTTACATATTTCAGTGTCTACTGATATGTCGTCTTATACTTGAATACAATTTGTTCTCATGTTAATTCCTTATATATTTTTTTTGAGATTGCTTTAACTTACACGTCAGTTTGCGTAGTGAACACCTTATGGTACAGCGACTCTGGTGCCATCCACCGTACAGGCAGTCTGCCCTCAGTCTTCTTGCGATAGTAGTCGTTGCTATGGACGTCTTTCGCCAGGCCGAAATCAGCGATCTTCAACACGCAATCGTCTGATACCAGTACGTTACGAGCGGCGAGGTCTCGATGGATGCACTGGGAAATTTGACGAAACATTGAATGGAGAAGGTAAGAAATGACACTATAGAAGTACTTAAGATTTTCAATTGTTCATTTTAACTAAAGATTACAAGAAAGGAAGAAGGATCTTGTAACAAAAGATATCTAATAAATCTGCAAAAGCTACATTTTGGAAAAAACTGTAGATTCTATATTCGAACTTTGACCGTTACCGTTTCTTTTACATATACGTTGAAAATTAGTAATTGGCGAAATTTGACAATGGCAATTGTCGAATAAATTGTAATTGGCACTATTTTGATAATGGCGACAATTGAGTGTCTTTGAATATATTATATCAATTAGGTCCATTTAATGGATATAAATTACATAACTTAATTTTGTTGAAAAATAAGTACTTACCCTTCTGGATGCCAAATATTCCATGCCCCTAGCAACTTGATAGGAGAAGGATACTAAATCCTTTTGAGTTAATGTTTTCTTTTCTTTTAAATCTTCATTGGGCGATTCATACCTAAAATTTAAAACGGAGCAATTTATATTTCGCTTCATATATTTTTTTATATTAAGCTCAGTTCAGACGTTAAATAAAAAAAATATTAAGTGTCTGATGTAATTAGTTCAAATTACTTTGATATAATTACTAATTCATTCTATTCATTATATTCATTGTATTCATCATTATATTCATCATGGATTTATTCCATTTTCTTTTCAAATAGTTATTTACCAAAGTTATTTTTACAATGCCTTGGTACGTTATCAATACAGGTCTTTCAATCTATCTTTTTGAAGTCCCAATACAAGTCTCAGGTACATTGGTTAATATCTAACTTACCTATTTCCTGGCCTATGGTTCCTCAGATACTCTCGCAGATTGCCGTTAGGAGCGTACTCCACTATGACGTAAAGTGGTCCATCCTGAGTGCAACAACCCAGTAAATTGATGATATTCACGTGTTTTCCGATCATCTTCATCATTTCCATTTCAGATACTAGCGCCATCATCTCTGCGTCAGTGTGGCCCTCTAGAAAATAAAGTATGTTAATCGTAAGAGGTCGGGTATGTTCTAATAGATTTAACACCGTTTTACACGTAGTATTTTTTAGCATACCTAGATCAAACGTAAACAATGTCTGACTTTTTCCAGTACTATTTCAATTTGTAAAATTTGAAATAAAATTGTCAAGATTTCATACAGACTGAATTCATTGAATAAATTCACTGTATTGAATTAAAATATGTTCATTTAATTTAATATTTTTTATGATTATTTAACACATCAGATATTTGTATTCAACTTGTACACTCATAGTTCACTTAAGTTGTAATTTCAAATTCTATAGGAATTAATTCTCACGATTATTCAAATTACCTTTCAACATTTTTACAGCAACTACAGACTGCACCCCCGGTTTGAGTATCCCGGTACATTCCGCCTTAACTACCTGCCCAAACTCGCCCTCTCCAAGGATTTTGCCCAGGCAGAGTGACTCTCGCGGGACCTCCCAATCAATGTCCACTGGCAGCTCGTACTCCGACATCATCATGGAGTCACAAGTGTTGCTTTGGACCTGCTGAAGTTTTTGCTTCTCTATCTTCACCACTGGCATTAACTGTAAGTATAACAATTTTTATATAGCGACAAACTGTACTAAAAACTTTTCTTGTTTTATTTATTCTTTCATGGCAATAAATTGCATGCACAAAATAAGGTACCCAAAAGACAATAATAATAAAAAAATACATCTTAATATACCTATACTATCTCTATATCTACCTTATACTAAATAAAACTATTTTAATGGTTCTCGAGTATGGCGACCACTATGTCACAATCCAAATTAACTAACTTCTTTAAAACTTACCAACGCTTCCCCCGTAGTATTCGGCGATCCGTTCATCTGAGGCTTTTCCACCGTAACCTTCTTCGTCCAGTGCGTCACAATCACTGCCCTCGCCGTCTCTATTGCAAGTTCTTTCTTTATCTTCTCCCGCTTTAACTTCTTGAATATCATTACGACTATTATCGCAGCCACGAAAAACATTGCGCCCAGCACAGCTGTTAGGATGTTTATCAGCAATGTATGCTTCCCGTGATCGAGTGGTGCAGATTCGGGAAATGCTGAAAATGTAATATATTTTGTATAGTGACAAATTATTTGAATTCAGCCCTTTATGATTGATGTCAGTGATATAATTCTAGAATCTAATCATCAATTGATTTAACAGTAGGGAAAGCAAGAAGAAAACCTACATGCCTTAGATTTCAACGAAATGTTCGTTAAAGGTTTCTGAATACTAGGACCCTGAATCACCAATGTGAGGATTTATAGAGATCCTCACATGGCTAATGTGGTGAACTATGGCTTCTAGTACCATAAGCTTGTACATATAAGTACAATTATCAAATAATAATATAAGTTTTCACTTTCTACACATTATCTCCACTACGGAAGTGAATACTACTTGAACTTTCTGTTCTTTTTCTGCAATATTAGTAATGATCTATATTATATGATATACACTATTATGATCGATTTGTTTGGTTTCATCTTCGTGTAAATACTTACATTCAACCACTGAAAGGTATCCCTTAGCAGTGGTGTTACCCAACGTGTTCAGTGCAACACACACGTACCACCCTTCGTCTTCTTTGGTAACGTTGTATAAAGTGAGTTGTTCCGGCTTATCTAACGGATTGTCACTCTGTAAAGCAACAGTAATTTCGTCACATTAGTAAAATTCATGAGTTCCTTATCTATATAAGATTATTAAGATTATTATTTTGACTATTCAAAATGTTATCCATTCAATTCGATATCTTTCAAGATTTATATAATTGATGATGTTCATGCAACTGTTATGCTGTAAACTGATATTGATAAAATATTGCAATTACTTTTGACGCTAGTCCTAAAAATGAAATTAAATAATTTAAAGTGCACATAAACATAAGTCGATTAAAGTTAGTAGTTATGTTGTAAAGCAATACCTATTCTTATTAGCACAAACTATAATATATGTTGACATGGCATGGCCGTGAAAAGATTTTAATTTTAAAAATATAAGTGGAGTGGATTTCCAAATTATATGTTAGATCTGTAAAGAGTATTAAAGTCACAAATCTTTTCATGAAAAAGAAACAGGCAAAGCGATGAAAGAAAGTTTAGATATTATCAAAAATATATTAGTGATCTATATTTTAAAAACTGAATCTCTATTTTCCTTGGTTACGGCAGTATGCGTGAACAGCTATACCAATTGCACTAATTCTCTTTTGTTTTGCTTGTCTTTATTATTGTCAGGAGAAGAAGGTATAAAGGAGAAAAAGATTGCACTACATTAGTAGGACAAAGTCTGTCAGTTCAGCTAATACATTATATAAATTAATATATAATAAATTCCATGCACAGTTTTCAAATAGGCAACCCACACATGCGTTAGTCATACCCTCACCGTTATAACTTTCTGTTCGTCGGCATACACGATGGATTCTTTATTGGAGAATCCATTGTCGGTCTCATTATAAATGTATTCGTCTTTTGTGTAATACATCCAGAAAACGTAAGGATGCATGTCAGAGAGGAATTCGCAGCTAAACTTAGCCGTCTCACCAACCAACCTCGTCTGGTTGACGGCACCTTGCGTGAGGACCGGCTTCGCGTATAGACGCTCTATGAACAAATTGTTTTGACTGTTAATTTTTCTTTTGTCAGATTGAAGTATCAAAGAGCAGGCCACCTTATGGTAAGTGGTTACTGCCGCCAATGGACATCTGTAAGCAACTTCATATAGAAGGGGGGTTCTACCTGAAGTTGATCACAGATGCGTTGCTCGTCACGAAGACTGAGATGTTCGCCACAAATATTAGTGAGCCGACAATCACACCCTTCCACCGAAACGCAAGAACTATTTCACGTTAGAAATAGCTATGGCAATGTTGTTCAACCGAAGGGGTATCTCCTTCGGTTGAACAACATTAGTTCTACCTGGTTAATCAAGTTATCGAAATGATTGAAATGAAAATAAATATAACACTTTCATCATCATCGAACAATCTTGCCAGTTTTTATTGTAACTGTATCAAATATATAATTTCAATATATTTAATTTGTCGGGATTAATATTAACTAAGTATGACTCAATTAACATGTATTTAGTAAGTAATAAATAATTTTAGATAGATCCCCTGAAAATTAATGATACACTTTTTAACACAAACCACATGAACCACCACCAGATACAAAAAGATGACATGTACCTTCACCAAATTAACATTAAAACTAGATGTTATGTGGACTTAGTTATATATAAGCTATGTAAGACACGAAACCGTAGTGACCATAACATTTGCCAAATTTAACAAAATGAATAACACTTACATCCTGAAAAGAGGTAATCGATAAATAATCGTCTTAAATGATCAAGAACTGTTAACATACTAAAATTTATAGAAAACAAAAAAATCTTGAAGATTTATTTCTTCATCATTTCTTGGTTTACCACAGGAACTTTTCAAAACGTAAGTGCTGCTACGTGATACCCACTCCCGTTTCCCACCTCGACCGTATCGACCACCACCTAAATCAAATTCTAGACCTCTATGCGTTTCCCTGCAGGTATTGGGGCGTCACTTGGTCCCACATCAACGTCCCTCAACGAATAGTTCATCGACGGCCTGATCCAGTACAGCAAGGGTTCTAAGTCCGATACCGGCGGACAAGACAGCTGTACCGTGTCGTTTATCAGAACCGTTATGTTTCCAGGATAGCCCTCTTTTATGTACGGTTTCGACGGATATCGTTCTAAAGCAATCGATTATTGGACTTAAAAAATATATCAAAAATATTCTTGAATCTTTTGAAGCCAAAGCTTAAATAATTTGCAATCTCGGGCTCGACAAAACTTTATTAGTAAATCTTTACACTTTAGCCCTTATTTCTTTTAAAGTCTGTTTATCTTTGTAAAAAAATATCAAATCAATTTGAAAAATTGAATTTTTATTGTGTCTTATTTATTCCGTGTCAGCAAACACTATATTTTTTTTACTTATCGCGATACATTTTTGTAATTTGTAACCTTATCAAATACACTATAAGTGAATTAATAAAACTCACCTTGAACGATAAGCACATATGTATGATCGATGCATCCCAGTTCATTGCAAACGAGACATGTATAATTGCCATTATCAGCTTTTGTTAGTTCCTCGAGAGATATGGCCCATCTTCCATAAGACGGTTGGAAATAAGACCTCATTATGGGGGTCCCATTGTTTTTAAACCATGTTATATTCGGCGTAGGATTTCCTGAAAAGTTAGAAGATGTTACACATTTAATATATAGAAATTATACTTGCCAGATGTAGAAAACTTATCTTAGTACGAGATATATTATGTACATATATTTGGTATCATTATACTTATAAGTGACGGTCTACCGAAAATTACGTTTTTAATAACTGTCACTAAATACGAATGGTCATTAATGTCTAAAAAGTTGTCATAAGTATATTCATCACGACACTAAAAGATAATAAAAGTAAAATTTACGACATCCTTGTCAACACTAGTTAGTAATCTAATTTCCTGTTGTATTATATTGAAAGACAAATTTCAATTCAATTCAACGTTCATGCCAGATCTAGATCTCTTATTACATAACGGGATATTTTTTTATTCAAAATATTTTTCGAAATTGTCCTTACCATCAACACCGCATCTAAACCTAATGGAACTGCCAGCCGGCTTCATTTCCATATTATACATTTTCAATGGATGTTTGAATCTTGGTGGGAATTTCGTCGTTGTGTTGTCAACGTGACCGTAATTCTGATGTTCTTTCTCGCTCTTGTCGTCAGAATCTTCATCTTTTATATCGTATTCCTTATATGTGTTGTTTCGCGCGAATAACTTTATGTCAGTGTAGTTTTCTTCGATTCTGTTGTTGTCCACTAGTGGAGCGACTTGCCGCTGTGGCAAAGGTTCTTGCAACGATTTTGTTACATCTGCATCCATTTGATATTCTAAAATGTAAAGTAAATTCTGATAAAATCAACCATTCAAATTAAATTGCAATTTTGAACCTTTATAAAATACTAAATCTTGAAATTTAATAAAATATTGATACCACATACTGACAGTTCATATTCCATACATAATTAATTATAGCAATATATTGATTCAGTAAGTCAAAAAAGACAAGACACTTCCAAAAATTTGACCTTATTAATAATTTTGGGTAAATTTTGGGTACAGGTATTAGTTAAAGTAAGGTGATAGGTAGATATTTATCGTACTTTTAGGCACACGGCCTTACTTTCTTTAGTTTAAAGCTTAAGTATGATAAAACATATTTTGTATATTTATAAATAAACAATTGTAAATTAACATTATTTTTGAGGGAACACGAAGAAAAACTTACTTTGAACTTCAAGTGAGTATGTGTGGTTGATGCAGCCCAGTTCATTACAAAGAACGCAAGTATAGTCCCCACTATCATCTTTGGACAGGTCCTCCATCACAATCGACCATTTCCCATAAGTTGGTTGGAAAAGCCTTGATATGGGCGTAGTATTATTTTTGTACCACGTTATGTTGGGCGTTGGATTCCCTGCGAAAGTTTACGAGATAATAAAACGCTTTTAGTTATTTCTGTTCCTCACTGACGGTTAGTAGAGGCTATTTTTGGTGACATGTCGAGGTGAAAAAATTGTTTGTTTACCCGCATTTAAAACGGGTTACGGTCATTGGTTTTTGGACGAGATGCGTTTTCGTCGTTTGTACTTATTACAATTAACGGATGCGGATTGTTAATCAAGATATAAACTTGGTGAATATTTGATTAGGCAGCGTGATTACAGCGTTTGCTACTAGCGTTAAGTCACTCTCTGACACATGTATGTTTATTAAATGAACACGAACTTATTTGTACTTTTAACTACGAGAGATACATGTATTTGACATTTATTCGATGGATTTCAAATTCTAAGTTTTAGAAGCCTTTGGTTAGCTATGGCCTTAAAATTACCTTATAATTTTGATTTTCCCACCTTATCTATAAAGATAATAAAGGTATTCTCACCTTCAGCAGCACATCTGAACCTAATAAAACTCCCAGCGGGTTTTATATCCTGATTAACCATTTTCATCGAATGTTTGAATTTCGGCGGATATCTCGCTGTCGTGTTGTCTAAATGTCCATAATTCCGATGCTCCTTCTCGTTCTTATCATCAGGATCTTCGTATTTGCTGTCGTATTCTTTAAATTTATTATTCCTAGCTGACCTTCTCATAGCGCTAGTTATCTTTGCTTCAGCTCTATTCTCTAATGATTCTTCTTGATGCTGGGACAGTGACTCTGGAATTGTTCTTTGTATATCTACATCAGCTTGATATTCTGTAGAAACACATATTATTGTTATTTTTTCGACGAATTTGTCAAATGTTTTTGCCACCACAGTTCAATACACAGCGTTCAATAATTCGTTCACAAATCGTCGTCAACGCTTTTCCTTGTACAAAATTAAACCCTTAAGATAACTTTAAACAAGAAAGTGGAATCACATACTATTTTGACGCGTATTAATTTAAAGCTCAATAATAAATTCAATACTTAAAAGCTTTTATATTGCCAAAAGCAATTTCCAGTCTTTGACTGTTTCAATAAAGTCTTCAATACATTTGTATTAATATACACTGTATATATGAATACATGTTTTGATGATACTAAACGTGAATTTAATACTCTACATTTGTATTGAAATCCAAGGATTTAGCTCGCTGTTTTCACATCTGGATGGTGAATAAAGACGTCAATTAAGTGTTATATGAAAATAACTGGGAACTCTTCCAGACAAAACGAAGTAATTTTGTTATGAGATATTTAAAATGTTTCAGACAGGCAGTAATAAGGTTAACATTGTGGTGAAACTTACATTACTGAGAATTTTCTATTTACAAAACAAAACCTAATATATTAAAGACAATTCTCGTAGCAGAAAATAGAAAGGTATGGATCAATTATTTAGGGTTTATTAAGGGATAATATTGAAAATAATTATTACGCTTAAATCTGATATGATTCAATATATATGCGTAATATACCTTCTATACTATCTACTTCGAAATCCTGTTTATGTTTGATTGTCACGCTCAGTTCTCTTCTCTTCTCTTCTCCGTAATGGCATGTGTAGACTCCTGCATCTTTAGCTTGAAAACCTTTTATTCTTAACCTGAAATAAATGAGAATATACTTAAAAATACTTTTAAAATTTGGACCAGAAATGGGGGCAGAATTCTTCGTGTTTTTATTGCAGCTGCAGTCTACATACACCGTCACGCCTACATACATACATCTGCCTTATTGCACATCTGTAGTGCAGCCGTATGCTTGTTTAAAAGCTATGACAAGGCCCATAATTATTACCTAAAGTGTTGCAACTTTCCTTGTCCTGAGAAAGCACTGTATGTACAACCAGTTTCTAGCAAAACTCCTGTTGAATTTAATTTTTTATAATGTCTATAGTTAAAATACCTATTTACATAACGAACACACAATAACTTCTACCAGAATAAAAAGAATTTCGCTGTTACAACAATACATCATGTTGATGTATACGTACCATTAATTTGGGAAGCGAGAATTATTATCATCATTTAAATACCTGCCACTTAGTATAAAATGCAATGGGAGTAATTCAAAGGTATAAAGAAGATAGTATAATAATTTTAGTTGTAAACTAGCCCCAGACATGTACCAACAGTTTTATATCTTCTATCAGACAAATGAAAATTAACGAGCAAATATATTATTATCTATTACGCACGATCTGTTTCGACTGATGCAAATTTCTTGGGCACATTCCAAACCATCTTCTACATTAGTAAATAGAATATGAAGTGTCTGTTTTTAATGAAATTAATTATAAACGTGTTTTCCACCTGATTTAATAAGGTCATTGGCCAATAAAAATCTATTATCAATTTCAAAAATATACCAATATTCGAATCAGCCACTAAGGAGTAGTAATGCCTCCTAAGTACCAAGTAGAAATACCTCAAATGAGAGACACACACCTTCAAATCAAAATTCAGCAGCGCTTAAAACAGCAGTTGTAAAGCAGGAATATTTGTAGAAAAAGATAAAAATACCAAGATTATGAAGTGAAACTACTTTAGAATCGTTGTGACTTGAAACTCGATGAAACGAACATGCGATATGAAAGCAGCTATTAGCGCTGTAGCTTTCTGAATCACGCTAACGTTTTTACTTCATAGCTTGTATACGAGCTCAAGTTTGGTATGTACGAAATACCAATCATTAATATTCACTTTTGCAGTGTGTTATTGCACTTTTTTATGGGACTAATGAGCAAATAGAAAATTGCCGTGTACAAAACGGTTTCGCGATCGATTTAAACCAATACTCGGTCCCATAATCCATGATTGATGAAGAATGTTTTGATCGACAGTTTGTTTTGAGATGCCTCGAATAGCTCCGAATACTATATGGCCGTTGCATATGAATTAGTGCCGGTTTTCAACGTCTCTGAATAGAAATACGTAAATATTGATGCAAGCTCTTGTTGAAATGGAGTTTGTGTTGAATTTCCAAGTATTTTGAATGCTATTGCGATTTGCCTCGATAGGACTATTCCTTTTCAAAATAATATGATGATAAATATTGAATTGGCAACTTATGGACTTAGGGTCGAAAACGTCGTAATAAAAATACTACAAACGCTAATCGCACAAATAAACTTTTATTACCCACACGAAATGGCAATATTTAAAATGCTAGTCGCTAAAATTGCTATTTCATATAATAAAACCTTTTTTTCGTTTCCACTTGTTAAGCGAGCACTGCTGCCTAGGGGAATCTATAATAATCAAACCTGGAGGTCACCCAAAGAGAGGTTTAGGACTAAGTTGAAATGAAATCCTTTAAACCACAACATAGCAGTGCTTAACACTGTTGTTATTTCTCATACTGTGTTTTTGGAATTAATATGACATCGATACATATTTAAATATGCGCCAATTTTACATGACGATATATTTAATGCCTTATTCGTCTTTACACTTACCATTGTCTCTGCTGGGAGATGCGATTCTTGGTCATAGTGTCTAAGGGTTTGCCGTCCAGGAACCATCGTATAACCTGACCCTGGCTTCGTGGCTTCAGAGCACATGTTAGCCTCAACCTCTCATTTGTTCCAGCTTCTATAACTGAAAACGTGTCATCTGAAACAATAAATAGGTAACTTAATAAAATAATATTACTCCCATAAACATACACCTAATATGAGCTTAAAGCTTCAATGGAAATGAAATGAAATAAAAAAAACTGAAATTAAATGACTTTATTTTCTATAGGTTTACGGAAGCACTTACAAATTGTCAGTTACGATTTTTTTTTACTCTACCACCGGATCAGCACCTCAACTGAGAATCCTGCAAGAAACTCAGCGGGTTTGCCTTTTTTTGGAATAACTTTAATCATATTAACATATTTTAGTTGTTGTTTTTTTTTTCTTTTTACACATCTTTTAATCATCTTTTTTATTTGAACATCTTATTTGTTATTATCTTAAAGCAGTCGTTAAAACAACAGGCTTATGATCTAGAACATTTGACGCAAACACGATTTATGGATCT
>DWPF01000346.1:0-11881 GCA_018251575.1 Cecropterus bathyllus | reverse complement strand
ACAAGGTTTATAGAAGGTTCATTTTAAAAAGCTTCTGTGTCCTTATCTCGATTTTGGCATGTATGTGGATTGGTTCCTGTTTGCATAAGTAGGTCCTATTAATTTCATGATTCTAAAAACACGACCCAAACGTGACACAAAGTATGTATACAATAGCGAACATAATCTTTTTATCGTGTTCAGCCGCGGATAACATCGTCTCATACAAAGTTTGGTGTTATATTAAGTTAATTTATCAGTGTGATCAATGTTGTCGCTGCAATGGCGCCAGATACATCAACCCTTGTTTACGTGGAGCCCCATCTGTGTCGTCTCTTGGTTAATTTATAAATTGACTTGTACAGTTTGAGGCGGGTGGTATTATTTTACATGGATCCCAGAGAAGTCTTTTGATTTTGGAACAAAAAATAAGTATATAAACCCAGATTTTACTTATTAAGATGCTTGCAAAGCAGAAGTCACATTTTTAAAGAAAAAGTTATGACGAAGCATTTTTAGTGAAATGATAGCACCATTTGATATAATTGTAAACAATTCATTAACTTCCGATTTATCTTTGAAATGAAATTGAAAATGTTTAATCCTAAAACTATTTCAAAATATAGCATAAAAACATCACTTCAAGAAAACTGATTTAAGAACCTTTAAAACCATTATGCCCTTTAAAACCAAACCGATGATTTACATTAATATGTACAGTTTGTCCAATTCGATAGATTATAGACGGTAGAACCCGTCATGCCTTATAACAACTGTGTTAAGTACTAGTGTGTGAACGATAAGTACGTACAATAGCTAGAATACACTTTGCCATTCATCCATTAAATCATAATTAATATTAATTATCCATTAAATATAATAAATATTGTATTCAATACAAGGCTCTATAGTAATATTATTTACGTGAAAAAGAATGTCGAAGAGCGTAGAAGAACAGATTTGCACTACTCTGATCAAGGGCGGCGCTGGTTTTAAAGGTATAAATCTGTGGTTTGACTCGTCCGTAAATTCATGAAGTGCATCCTCATTTTCATATTCGTCTATGTAAGATCCTGTCCTATTGGTTTCGCTGTGGCTAGGTCTGATATGAGTTATTATTAACAAAATTAGATGATTCCTTAAAATTTAATAGTTACAATTATACTAACACTTACACTGAATGGAGTATGTCCCCACATAACTACATCAATAACGAAACAAGTAAACAGTACCTACCGGATGCAACCTACTTAGAAATGTGGGTAATCCCGTAACTGGAACAAAGTTACTGTAAAGAAGCCGGTACGGAATACTTAGTCTCTTTAGAGTAATTGTTTACACTACTTAAGAAAGATTAACTTTTGTTGCAAGAAAAGGGTCAATCGGTTTTCCAAGACAGGAAGCCATAGTAAGCAGAAAGGAAAGACTAATGATTGGAAAGTAAGTAAGTACCTTTTGAAAGGTAGTATTAGGTATACCTACCTATATCCTATATCTATTTGCTCGATGTTATATCAAGTAAGATTGGTTAGGTTACTTGGAATCGTTGACCATGCTTCCAACTAACCTAATCAATCTTACGTTGAAGATGCTTGTCAAACATGTATTTTGTATGCGAAGAATTTCTATCGACAAGGACGATAACGGACAACATCGACAGCGAATTTCTCAATATCAAATATAGTTGTATCGGTGGTCGTGGTCGAAACTGGGGCCACTTAGTTGCAAGTCCTAAAATCGTTCTGGGCTCGAGTATTTGTTAACTTAGTTTTGGGTATTTCCACGGCACCCATATTTAGACAATCTTACAATGGAATTGGAAGTTTTATAATTTTGTTTGTAGACTTACCAAATCAGCATAGTGCAGCAGCTCGAGCCTATTAGTGGCGAGCAGCACAGTGCGGCCGCGACGTACGGCGGGCAGCAACCCGCGGGCCACCAGGTGTCTGGCAAGTGCCGCGTCCAGCGCGCCCAGCGGCTCGTCAAGCGCCAGCAGCCGTGCGCGCGCGTACAGCGCACGCGCCACACACACGCGCACGCGCTGACCGCCAGACAATGGCGCGCCGTGGCTGCCTAGCCGCGTCGCGTCTCCTTCTGCACAATCATTGCTAAATGTTTTCTGTATCAAAGATAGTCCTACACCAGTAACATGCCACAGTAGGGTAACATGACATTTTATCACATCTTCCTAAGTTCCGTGATATTAAGGGCGGATGCGGACAAGCTTGATTCGTCACCATGGGAAGGGTATAGCGATGCATCACATCTGCCGCGAGTCACTTAACCGGCCAAGTAAGTTCAAAGATGCGTTTCAGTCGCTTATCTTCGAGTAGAAAATAAATGCGTGCCTATTTTAGAGTACTAAGTTGGAACTCCTAATAAAAATAAGTTAAATACGAGTAGGTACAAAGTAAAAACCAAAACAAAAAAGGCACAACCGAGGTCAAATTTGACAAATTGTATAGACTATTATCTAATTAATTCTATTACAATATGAAGGACGTGTCTGCCAGGTTATATATACCGTATGATGCAATTATCTTGGTCCTTAAAAATGGTAAAGCATCTGTGATCGGCTTCAGGTAGAACTCCTGCCTAATATGGGTGTGGCATTATGTAGCTTGGCCATGATCTTTCATTGAATTGCTACTTCAACCAAAAACTAAAAAACATAATTTATAGACAGAATTATAGTATATAGTACTTGATATATCTAGTACTTGTCATTTAGTGTCACTACTATTGTTAGGAACATTATTTAAATGACCAGCTTCATACGTCACTGCACTGTTATCGTCGGGCATATCGCGATTGTTTTGCATGTCATCTTTGAATACATCCTTTGGTTGTTCATAAAAGTGATTCAGTGCTAGTTTTATAGTCAACGTTCGAGCGTACCATAAATTCAGTATTCAAGTTATGAATCCGGCAGTCGGCACCACAGTAATAATTTTATTGATGGCGTGTCATCAAATTGTATGTTAATAGGAAGGTCTAGTATCTAGGTAAATGAATATGATGTATATTCAGTATTAGAAGGTTATAAGTTTAGTTTTACGATTATATATATATATGGGCTGTAATATTATAACTATAAACTTTCAAAGGCAAAGACTGCTAATAAACTTTCCATCACAATCCATCAATCCTCATTTTATAGCGTGGTAACTCTCACCCACCTTAAGTTCTTCAAAATGGAGGATATTTGTATAATATGTGCTAAAAGTGCCTTTATACCAACCGACTGTCAGGGTTTCGTACCGGGTAAAAGTTGTAAGTCGGGGCGCAAACCGGTGGCTCGGAGGACGTGTGAGTACCTCTTCGGGCACCAAGGGCTTTCCATCACCACGTTCTCCCGTATTGATCCTTCCAGCAGCCAGGGTGGTTGACCCGCGTACCATATTGAACACTTCCTAGTGGTGAACACACATAACCGTTCATATTTCAATATAAGAATGATCCTAATATGGTAGAAGAAGGTGGTGTCTGTCTTTAGGGAGGACCACCGACACATCTATTTCTAGCATGAAACAGTGCTGGCGCGTCGGTGGAAGTACAACGCTTCTGTGAAGACTTTTTTTATAGTATGGAAGTAGCAAACGAGCATTCAGCCCACCTGATGGTAAGTGGCTACTGACGCCCATGGACATCTGTAATCAATCCTAGGTAGAACAAAGTCTCACCTAAGGTTAGCCACAGATGCGATGCTACCGGTGAGTACTAAAATGGAACGCCTCGGTATGAGGCGAAAGTATGTCTCCCTTACCACACCCTTCAGACCAGAACACAACAGCGCTTAACACTGCTGTTATTAGGCAGAAAAAAGTGTGGCATTGGTGCTTCCGGAGTCGAAGCACAAAGAGTTCTACCACTTTTAATAGAATTTCTAATGACTTCATATAGAACACTTTTTCTATATTAAGTTGTTTATACATGTCCATGGGCGGCAATAGTAGCAGTCCATGTGATGGTAAATGCATCAGATGAACTGCACGCTTGTTGGCTACTTCTATGTGAAAAACAGATTATCTTGTAAGAAAAAATATATATTAAGGTGTGTCTTTCCACTGTTGCGTTACAGGTTTCACTTATTTGGCACAATTAGCAATGCATGCATAAAATAGGAGTATGCTAACTAAAGTCGTTGCTAAATGCCATAAGTCGCACTTATCTTTAAACCATAATAATCATATTTCTCGGTATGTAGCGAGCATAGCCATCTTGTGACAAAAGTATATAAGGTAAGTTCCATATATGTATGTATGGACTACCCAATATCGTGTTCTTTTAATAAAACACAAATTTGAGAAAAAAATAAAAGTAGGTCAACTATCCGAAAAGAACAAATTTAATCTCAAAGTAATAAAGAAATAAATTTAACAAATTTACTAATTATTTGGCAATATGCAAAATAGTAACTTTTTAAAACAGGGTTAAAATGGACCTGTTACGAAAAACTTTAAGGTAAATTATTCCACCTTCTGAACATCAAAAGACTTTTCACTGCAAGTATGAATTGTCATTATACTTAGTTGGCATGGTAAAAGTAATCGTATGCAGGGCGTAGGTGAAAGTATAAAATAGCTACCGAGGAACCACTGGCCATTATGTGATGTTTATGCATGCCACCGATACAAGTGTTATTACAAGTCTAGTAGGTAAGTTATTAAAATTCTACTTGCATATAAGTCACCGATAAGCCACGAACGTTAGTTTTTAGGTTTAGCATAAATCGAAATTATAACCACAAAAAGTAGGTACATATTTTTTTCTTACCCATTTATACTAACGTCACCCCGTTCCAAGTGCATTTCTCCGAGTACCGCAGACAACAAAGATGATTTGCCGGACCCAGAAGAGCCAACTATCATTATTAATTTCCCTAAAATAACAAGTCGTTTTTATCATGGAATAACACTCAATTAATGTTATAAGTGGGTTTTTAAATTTTCAATATTACCTGTTGGAATTTCTAGATCATCAACATCTAGCCACGTGTTATCTTTCATCTTCCAAGAGAAAGCTGCGTTTCTAAATCTAACCAAATATTCTAGTTCTTGTTCCACATTGAAAGTGTCGTCATCGGAGAATTGATCTTCCGAATCTAAATTGACAGCTTCATTTTGTACTGGGAGTATCATTTCCCCTTCATTGCTGTCATTACACATATTATTACGATTTAAATTATTTCGCATCTTTGGTATGTTTTGAGAACAATAATCGTCATTGTTATCTTCCCGAACGTTGCTTGATTCAGGGAGTTCCAAGAAGTTTTTTATCCTTTTAGTACTGACCTAAACAGACAATTATTTCCTTTTATCTACTGGTAGCGACACGTCAAGGAAAATAATGACCGTAATAATGATATAATTAATTCCGTTTCTGCTTACCATAGCTTGAATTATCATTAGTACAGTCACCGGTAAGATCAGAAGAGGAATAGTCAATTGATTGAAGAGTGCCAGTCCAGCTAATACGTTGACTGTTGTTAAACCTTTACTATCCTCTAGAAAGTAGTACATTGTAAATGTTATAACCGTCACGAGTATTGTAGAAACTTGAGTAGTGAAAGCTGAAAAATAGTGTTTATAATGTACTTAAGTTATGTATATGTAATAATAAACCGTTAGACTAATGATTTTCTTACATTTATGGTTAACGTGTCTACACACTCTGTACATACGTACTTAGAAATCCCCAGTATATAGAATCTTTATTAAGCAGTTTAAGTTCAACTTCTCTTAACTGTAATATTTTCTCGTTAAACAAGTCTTCCCACACGTATAATTTTATGACGTTTATGCCTTGCAGTATTTCCGAGATTTTTGAGATTCTGTGGTCCGTACATTTAGAGATATGCTTCGAATTATCAGAAAGCTTCTTGCCAATGAAGAATTGTAGTGGCGTGATGACCAAAATGCTGGCAATTGTGCCTATTATTGCGCTTATTCCAAGTTTATTATACAAGAGGTACAATATGACTGTAACCTAAAACAAATAAATTTGTTTAAAACTTTCTGTATTTACTTTAAAAACACTAATGTTCATGATTATACTTACTTTTAGCGGTATAGCCCATACGTAATGACATATCCAAACGCATGACATTATGTTGTATGTGTCCTGTGATATTAGATTAGTGAGAAGTCCAGGCTGGGTTAAGTTTTCATCTTCTGAAGAATATAAAAGCGGCATTTCTTCTTCGTTGCCTGTTTCTAATGGTGACCATGATGCCAAACGCATGCATTTATCATACACCATGCTCTTGAATAAAGGAACGTTTTAATAAAGTGTTCTTAAAAAAATCTTGGTTTTTCTATTTACCTATATAAAAATGATTTAATCATGTAGTATGTATGTGTATATTACCTGTAAAGCCGTTTTCAGTCGAGTCCCCTCGACAGTCACTAGGTGTGTTGAATTTTGTGAGAGGAAAGCTTGAAGAACAAGAGCCAATGTTACGACAAGCAACATTACGTATCCATTTTTCCAAAATTCCTGTATTGTTACTGGAGAACTCGAATCGTATGATGTAACAGGCTTTTCCATAAACTCAATAATAACAGCCAATCCTAATGGCGGTATAACTCCTATTAAATCACCAAATAGTTTCATTACGCCGGCGATATAAAAGTTAGGCCATATTATTCGAATAAAGCATTGCCACATGCTCGGGCTCGTCTCTTTCGTTCTTGTTGCCTGAATTATAAACATCCGCTTTAATAAATATGTCACAGAAATTATTGTAACGTAAAAAACATATAAATGGAACAAGTAACACGATGCGAACAGTAAAACGATTAATTTTATACCAACCTCTTGTTTATTATATATTCTCTTGAACTTTTGATAATACTTGTTAGACCGCTCTTCTTCTGGTAATTCGCCCAAATCATCTTGCTCTAGCCCAGTTTCGTAGCCTCGATAAAGTAGAGAATTAAGCCAGAAGAAACTAATTTTAGAGAAATAATGTGTTTTGTTATGCCTATAAGTAATGTTATCGGGTGCTGGTGTTGATTTTTGGCGGATTTGCAAGCGTTTTGAAACCTGAAAGAATAGTCTTAGTATTACATATACACAGTACCCTACATACCTGTTATTATAAGAAGTAAATTACATTATGCATATTGTATATGTATCATCTTTAATTTTGTTTTAAATGTTATAAATACGAATTCGAATTGAAAAAACATAATTTGATAGTTTAATTGTATCGTAGGCGGACTACTAGATGAAATTCATAAAATTGAGCATGTTGCCTTATTCGTATATAAGTAGGTATTATAATGGGAGGCGAAGAGCGGCGCCAGACGCAGAGCGTCTCCGGGACCGACGTCTGGCGTCGCGCAGCTTCTACACGAGTATCTAATATAATAAGAGACCAAACGTGTCTAGCTTTATGAAATTTATGTGTTTCAATACTTTTATACGTGATGCGTATTCGTATTAAAACAGAACCGTTAATAGAAGAAGGACGTTAATAGGGGGAATGAACTCAATAGAATATTGAAAGTTAAAATAACGGTCAGTCAACCTTTACTTACCTACCTAGTATATTATTACTTTCGCATTATTTGCGTAACAATCTTACATTCATAGTGAATAGAAAATACAATATGAGAATAAGTAAAAATTATGGATTAATTTATTTGTAACCAAATGTTACAAAATGCCTGATCGTTTCTCATTTTATTTCTAATTTGAACAATAGACATTATAGATACTAGTAGAATGTCTCAGATTCAGTTAAAACATGTCGCGTTGTGCCGCACAAAAGCGAAGGATATTCCCAGATCCCGTTTTCTACCATTCAACTTCGTCTCATGCATCATGCACCGTTTATGATAATAATTGATGCCATTCTTCGCACTACATATCAGCATAATATGCTAGTTTCTGCGTTACTTCGTAATGAGCGGTCTATTAGCATTCGACTTTCTATTTACATACATACATTGCCTGCTCCATTGTTCTTGTCACCACTAATTAGTGACGAGACCATTCGTTCCTCGGAATCAAGTACCTTTTAGTAATCATATTTATGAATTATGGTGCAAATATCTAAATAATCATACCAATATAGTAAATAAGCATTCTATTTTAATTACCTCGTCATAAAAACATATGCAGTCCACTCCGCACACGCTGAAAGCTAACAAAGTCGCTAGAGCGTGTATGTATTTTTCTATACTCATAGCAGATGGCTCCATCCGCATGTGTTTGTATAAAATAAATGCTGAAGAAGCCGTTGAAAGGAGCCAGTATATCGCCAGGTAGAGGATGGGTGCGGTGGACCGACGGGTCCACAGGGAGATGTGAAGCGCTGCGGCTGCTAGCCAGGCCAGGGGAGGCATCAGAGACGCCACGAGATGGACGGTGTCGTAGGGCCGGAGAGTAGCAGCAGCCGCGCCGAAGCACCAGGTGACACCGAGGGCAATGCTCGCCACACCGCGGATGTTTTGCGCTCTCCAATTGTTCTCATAACTATATGAAATGATAGGCACTAATTTAAAATGTCTCATGATGTAATTTAATTTGATATGAATACCAAATACTAACAATAGTTAAGTAAAATATGTCGGTACGTAAGTTTATGGTCTTTATGATATACAAAATGATAAAATATCGGATCAACATAATATTCTTGTAATTACTTAATTGTTGTGTACGCCATTAATTTAATGATTTGGATTTACTTATTTATAATAATAGTTAATAAATACTCTAATTTTAGAAGAAACTCAATGTTACTATGTAACATAAGTGAAGGCTCTAAAGGCTTAAAACGATATAACAGTAACATATTAGCTAAAAAATACAAACAATACCAGTTCGGTCTCTTGGCCGCGCAGCAGCATATGAGGGCAGCTGAGATGGAGGCGCAGTACAGATGCAATGAATGTAGCGCGGCGGCCAGCGCGTGAGCCTCGCACAGAGGATCATCGCGATCACACACTGCCTCCATTCTTCGCTTAAACACCCCACAATACCTTTTGGGATATACATATAAAAATCGGTTTACGATTTTGTTTCGGTACGCTTAAAGGGTAATATACATTACATACATACATACATAAAAAAAATACTTCTTTTTACTTACATACTTATATACTTACTATACTACGAGTAATAACTTGGCTATATGCTTATTCATATTTATTTTGGGATATTTATTGTGCATAGTTGGATTGATACCTACCTAATATATAATAGGTAGGCAGTCTAGGTATAGGTTTATAATCTTTATGCTTTTATAGTAATGATGAAAACATTGTCCAGTTTTGCAAATCCGCGCGAGCTTAATCAAGCCGTAATTAATTAAAATATCGACTAGCAACCATTGTGTTGTCACTAATTAGAATAACAAGTTATCCTACCTATATAATATATGTATACATGTTTAGGTAGGAATCTATACATGTATGTACCTATATATGTATAGGTAGGAAACCTACAAGACTGCTCCACACACCTTAAAATTATAAATGAACTAGCTTTTTCCTGTGGCTCCGCTCGCTGGGTCCTATTTCCTCTTCCACGATGAAAAGTATCCTATGTGTCAATCCAGGTCATAAACTATCAGTGTGCCAAATTTAATCTAACTTCAGTCAGCAGTGGTTACGTGAAAGAGTAACAAACATACATCCTCACAAAAGTTAAGAGTAAGATAATTATAGATACTTTTTAATTTATAATACCTACGTAGTTTAAGGTCTTAAATCATAATCCTAGCATAAATTAGGGATTAAGTCATATTTCTAACTTATTTTCACTGTACCTACCACTTTTAGTTTAATTCAAATTTAGTTTATCTTGGTATTATCGGTATTATTGGTGGTTTATCTTTTGTTCACTTTTTTTCCTCTTTTGCCATGTTCATTTTAAAAATTCATTCTCTAATTGAAACAGCGCAGTAGCAAACGAATGAATATAGCAAGCCGAAGCAAGTGTAATTTATCTATTTTTTTGCGCTGCGTAATAAATATCTGCTATTTTAAATTTAAGTACCTCTAAGAGACACTTTTATGACAAAAGGGACAATGGTTCAATGGTTCTTGTGTTAACATAACTTTTAAGTTGCTTTATTGATTTTATTAGAGTGTTGCATACTACACAAGGCCGGGATCAGATTTTTTTGTTGAGGTTGTAACTTTGTACTCCCAAAACATTCTCTTGATTACGGCTTTGTTAATATAGAATGTATAATGTAAAATATATATAGTCTACCAACTGAGCCCTCAGGGGCCATTGTTGGCCCCCGAGGACATATCGAGAGAGTGAGTTAACTAATTCAGATGGCGTGCAAGCCCGTTTACTTTTTACCTTTACCTTTACTAAACGAAATATAAAAACATTTACATTTAAAATTACGGAAAGAAACGTTTTACGGAAGAAAAATGGGATGTTAATCCGCCGTAATTAAGTTAAAGCTTTCAAGCGATTGCTCAAACAATTTCGTATAAGGATAATCAAGAGTGACGTCAATTTAAGAAAGAGAATAAGAGCTGTGTTTTTCCAAGTCCAAAAATTTAGGGTTCGTCATTCATCTGAGATATATCAAATTTCTGATAACTTTATACACCAGTTTTTAATTTTGAAGGTGTAAGTAATAATTTTATTACGTACAATACATAAGTAGGTACATAAGTGAGGATGTCTATGAATTATAAGTAGCAAATAGTAAAAAGAATACAGTCCACCAAATGCTTTGTGGTTTATACAGCCCATGGATAAATGTATCCATACCGTAATGAGAACAGGAATCCGGAAGTAAATCCTGATGTTCTTGTACCTCTGACGACGAGGTTAGGAACGCCTCACACAGGAATGGCGAACCAATGGCAATATTTTAGGCACTCCACGTCTTCTACCTTTGCTGTGAGTCGTTATTTTTAGAGTCCAAAGTGATCCAGGCAGAATATTTTGTATTGACCAATTTTTTTGCTCGTCAAATCGTAGAGACACCATTGTCAAAGACTATTAAGATTTGGCGACCTTTTCTTTTGTCGTGAATAATTTTAGGAAGTTTTGGAAGTATGCAAGAAATGTAACCGCGGGTGTGGTCTTTTAGTTAAACCTGCTGCTACGGGACAGAAAAAGATGTGGAGTGATGCTGCTGTTGTTAAAAAACTGTACCTTACCTTTAGAATAAAGCTGAGCCCCGTGGTTTCATCCGCGTTTATAAAAAGGTAATATATTTTCAAAGTGTTATAGCTATTGATAGAGTAGACAGATTTAAATAAAATAGATAATAAATATCCCTCAAAATATAAACTATAAATAAATGTTCAATCCATTTGATTAATTTTACTAGTTTTGATTTGGTGTGATATCACACGCAAAGACAAACGGACAGGCAATAGTTTAAAAATTATGGAAATGACGATTATTATTTATTCTAAATCCTACAAATAACATTTTTGGAAATATACGCGATGTACAGACATGCGATACTTTAATTTTTATTATATGTATATATGGATTGATACGTAACTTAAAAGATTGTGACTTGTTTGGTGAGTTTGTTTCTTATAAAGTAGAATTCGTGTTCTAAATTCTTCAAATTTTTTGGGTTAAGATAATATGTGTATTATTTGTTAGTATGTAGGCAGGTCGGCAGCGCATTAACATTGAGATAGGTAGGTATATCAAGGTAAATGTCCACATAACATCCTTTTAGTAGAACAATACGTTGGTGCCGCTTCATAAAGTTAGCCATACATGAAACGAAATACTATTTCATGAATCGAGTAATTTTAGGTAGGTAGCTATTAAATGAATAGTAACGCGACTGGCCTCGATAGTTACGGGGTCACTGACGGCGATAATTCTTAACATTGTTCTGTTATTTTATATTTACATAAAATGATTTTATAACTTAAGTTACCAAAATAAATGTGTG
>DWPF01000345.1:0-11888 GCA_018251575.1 Cecropterus bathyllus | reverse complement strand
ATCACCTTTTACTCATCACCTTTGCAATAAACTCTGACTGCAGTTGATGAATTTCATAAATTATTTGTGCCTGTACTCAAATTATACATTTCAAATTAACCTAAAATCGTATCACAAACCGCATTATTTATAAAATTACCGAATTCGTTTCGTAATTACCAAACACAATACCTCGGATTAGAGATTCGTGAGGGTAAAGTCGCAAAAAACGAAGAGAATCCGATTTTGGGACCGATCCTGAGGATACTTGACGAAATTCGAATGAATGTAATGGCATTATGATTAGCATTATTCGGTTCGGAGGGGCCACGAATTCCGGTTTTGGAGATAAAGAGAATTTAGCCAATACAACCGTTTTTTCGATGTCGCTTTCAAATTCACCTCAAACATCTGGGCATATACGGCCTTAATCGCATTTGTTGCGCCACACGTTATTGATAGTCGAATGGTTTGTTTAAATATTTTGGTGACAGTCGAAAACGAAGCGTACGCGGATTAAGCTTCAGTTCTGTATGACGGGAAAAGAAGTGAGATAAAATGGTTCTATAAAACAAGTTAAAATCATTTTTATAACAAACCATAAAATTTTGTTATTTTAATACGGTATTTATTTTTTATGCTTACACGTGGACCCTGAACTAGAACCATGATATATTTAACACACTATTATTAGCTATATATCGAAATAAATTTCGTTAATCGAAATAAAAGTAATTAGCACGAAATCGAATAAAATTGTTATAATACTCATAATAACACCATTTTTTGTTAATAAACAAATAATTTTCATTATCAGGGTAAGTATTCTTTAAAGGTACTTAAGCGCACATGTCACATCTAAAACAATCTAACAAACGATCAACCAACATGATCATTCTGCACAGATGGCTCTCAAACCAACTAGCGGGACCCTAAAACATCGGTAAAGTCAGATGAATTTTAATTTATGTGGGGATTTTAATAAATAATTAGGTATGGAAGCGATGTGTAAACAGTAAGCAGAAAGTTTTTATTTCTACCGCATTTTATAGATCTGGTTAATCCGGTCGGTTTTGTCACGGGTGCTTAGGAACGGCGACTGCACTAAATATGAATCTTTATGCTTTAACGTTGACATTAATCACAAAAGACCACGTGATTTATATAACAACATGTCGTGGTTTGTTCGGCGTCGAGTTTAGTCTACTAGGTGGGATAGGGCTTCCATGCTAATTTGTCGCACGGGACTAAACTTAGGCGTAAAATCTTATTCATTTTACCCAGCCCATTTTTTAAGAAGTCTCTACATGACAATTGCCGCAATAAAATAAATAATAACGTTGAATAAGATTCTAATTCAAAATTTACAAAAAATATCATCCAACATTTTAATCAAAATTTCATATAGTCGACAGTTATCGGGTAGTATCGTATCAAATCTCAATCCTGTAATGCAACAACAACTCAATGTAAATATTACGTATCTCTACAGAAAACCATAAAAATAAAGTGTAAATAACATAAACTTGTGAATCATTTTACTGAAAAAAATAAACATGCATCTTCGGTCACCATACTGGCAGTGGGTTCCGGGTTCAATTCATCTGAATGATGAATTTGTGTATTCATCTTTGTGTGTGTCCATAGCACCCACGGCACAGGAGAAGATCCTATTGTGGCGCGATATTTATGTTGGGATAGGTATGTTGTAGGCTACAACTATCCATCGGCTGGGCGGCATTCTCATTCTTGACTCCTATATAAAAATAACAGTTAAATTAAAATATAATAACATTCTGCCATTGTATAGAATAGTTTAGAGTGAATGGGAAGACATAAAGTGTTCTAACTGTCCCTCTAATTATCAAAGTTACCTATACGTAATCCAATCCGATTAATCCTATTTGTGATTAATTACAGATAATTTGGTTGATTAAAGATTACTGACGGCGGCAGTGACTTCCTGTTTGATGCAGGCAAACAAGGCCCGTTAGCTACATTAAATATAAAAAACATGGAAATATAAAATAATTGAAATATCTATTGTCTTTTATTGAACATTTGCGCTAAAACCAGTAAAGAAGGCTTATTTATTTTTAGTATATTTAGAGGCGTATTAAAAAAAGGCACTGTTTGTCTGAAAAAAACATTTTCAGTCAAACAGTGCCTTTTTTTTACTTTTAGTTCATTCATTCATTAAAATAAAAATCTATCAACGGTTCATAACATTTTCAGCTTTATCTGAGTATAAAACAAAGTAAAAATACGTAATACATTTTTCCTTAATACTTTATGCACATAAGAATGCAGTAACGAAACTGCCGAC
This sequence comes from Cecropterus bathyllus, assembly GCA_018251575.1. NCBI lineage: Eukaryota > Metazoa > Arthropoda > Insecta > Lepidoptera > Hesperiidae > Cecropterus > Cecropterus bathyllus. The sequence goes on along the minus strand of DWPF01000345.1, from coordinate 9,583 downwards.
CTCGCTAAGTACTAAGTCACATTACTTACGTCGGTGCGCAACTTGAATCATGATTCTTGCTCGCCCGCTAGCGAGCGGCGAGAAGCGATAAAATTTAAATTAAAATTGTAGCAATTTTCAAGATCCGTGTGGCGGTACGGTCACCATACCGGTCTGACACGTAGTGGGTTATAGGTTCGATCCTGGCTAGATAGCTACCTGAATTAGGATTTCTTTTATAGGTCTGGGTGTTTGTATTTCGTCTATGTGGAAGTCCATAAGACCCACGACACATTAGAAAATTCTCATGTGGCTATGAGTGTACAAAGTTTTTGTTTGTTTCATGTTGAATGTTTTTGTATACAGGGATATGCGCGCGTATGTTTGTGTATGCGTAACATTTTTCAGCCTTACCAGTCTGATATAAAATAATTTGTATAAGAATACTACAAAGTGTATTTTTCATAAGACTATATTCCTGCACAGGTTTCTTACAGGGCCCATAACTAATAAACGCATACCATAACTCGTAGTACCACAATTTGTAAATACATTTTACTAACGTAAATTATGTTAACGTACAAGGTTATCTCTATCAAACAAATCCCAGTAAGCGCAACTCGCTGTCGACCAGTGTTTTAATATCACTATACAAATATATTTAACAAGGTTATTTCTTGGAGAAAAAACAGTAAGCTTACAGTCGACCAGTGTCTTAATGCCCCTTAATTTTTTTATTAATTCAGTTTTTATTTATGTACAACATCGCTCAACTTTTGATCGCTAGCAATCAGACCAAGTGCTTACCGACGAACATTAACCTAATTTAAGTTATTCTCAGTGTAACCTATTGCCTTTGTCGATTTATCGCCCCACTTATAGGTGCTGCCAACAATTCATGATAGTTTTTATTAGGGACACTTGAATAATGTGCGTTGGCTAGTGGTTTCAGTAATTAATTAGAATTTCCAATTTTTGTCTGATCTTTTAAAAACTGTTATATCTAAACGCAGACTCATATATACTGTGGGTGGTATTCGATAGATAGAAATTAGATGGGTGGTATTAGTAGGTGGTATTAGATTAACAAAAAATACTGAAAAAAAAAAAGTTTTTGTTTTATCAATTTTTTTTTGTAAAATTAAGCGCAGTGATCACTGCGTTCGTAAGCAACTTCATATAGGACAGGGGTTTGATTTGAACTTACACATGAGTTGCTACGTGGACTAAGATGTTCGCCTCAGAAGAACACTTTCTTACTGAAACCGGAAAGCATACACCTTCTATCAAAACAAGAACTGCTCCTCGCTCAAAATGGGTGTGGCGGTGGTACCTCTGTCATCGCACTATACTCGTTATAAATAAGTGTGAATAATGCCACGTCAATGCCAAGTCTTTACTTTAAAACGTAAAAAAGTAAATAAAAACACCCAAATAATCCTCACAAAGCAACAAACGCCGCGGGCTATCATTAGTATCGCGTACGCAGCACTCCAATTAAAACGCATCTTATGTGAACCATGAAAACACCATCAAGGACGCTACATCACGTTTTATATAAGATACAGTGTAATACAAATAAGTAGGTTGCTGTACGGGCAAAGATCAAGCGATTAACTGTTTACCGACTGCGACAGAAGGAGGTTAATTTTTTTCAAGTGGATGTTCTTATACGCCTTATAAATAAGCACATAAAAATTGCCTTACGCCTTACGCATTTTAATTTATATTTCAATACATTTTATGATTGTATGACTTATATACATGACATATATAATATGTACTTATTGTGTGTGGATGTGATTTCATTTATTTAATTTACTGGATAGTTAGTAATGTTACAGCGATGATGCTGGGGCAGCATAATTCTTTTGTTTAATATATTTTTTTATTTTTTTTATTTCAGTTGTCTTTTTTATATCCAGTTTAACAAATATATCGGTCACATATATTTTATCCTCATAAAATGATTTTTAAAAGCATCCAAGGCAGATGTGTGCCTTGCAGGCTTTTAAAATCCTCGGATGTCCAAGGTTTTTTCAACTATTTTCTAACTTTATTGTAATGTTAAGAAATAATAAATCATAACAATTATGTTTCTCAACGTATTTGTTTTTACTTTGCTTTCTATATAATAGAGTTGAGAAATTTAAAAAATAGGCTTGGCACTAGCTGGTTCGTGGACGCTTCAAACACACACTCAAAGACAAATACCTAAACACCCAGATCAAATACACAATTGAATTTAAGATCCTCTACAATGAACCCTACGCCAAATACTACCTGAAGATAATAATTTATTTAATGCGGCAAATTTTGCACTGTTTGACAAAACAAATAGGTATGCGAGACGAATTTCTTTGTTTGCTAGACAAATCTTGTAACATGTTTAAGGTACAAATTTTGTAGTATTTAATACAAGAAAAAATTAAATTGGCAAGACAAATCTTATTTCTTGTTTGATGGGACAAATTTTGTACTATGTTTGACGGGTCTATACTGTTTGTCGGGTACAAATATTGCACTATGTTATGTTATGTTATTGTTATGTACTTGACATATTACTTTTTTGGATAAATCTTAAATTAAGTTTCACGGTACTATTCTGTAATATACTATATGAGAGAAATTATTTTGATAACGAGATAAATCTTGTACTATGTTTGGTGAGACAATTTTTGCACTACATTATGACAGACTAATTAGTTGTTAGCGGAACAAATCTTATACTATGTTTGGCGGGACAAATCATGTGTTGTCTTAAGTTTGACAGTACAATTTTGTACAATACTATATGAGAGAAATTCCTTTGTTAGCCAGACAAATTTTACACCTTGTTTCACGAAACAAATTTACTGTACTTCACGCAGCAAAGTTTGTGTAATATTTAAAAAAATCAATATATGACGAGATTGTACTAAAGTCAGTTATCGCTGAATATTTTTTTATTTGCAGACTATTTGATCGCTTTTGTATTTGTCTGGTCCTCGTTCCAAATAAGACACATCCCTTAGAACCTAAAGATACTTTGGATCCCTTTTGAAGTGGGAAATAGGTGAAACGTAGTGCGTAAAGGACTATTTGACCTCAAGGGTTGCCTTTGTTGCAGTTTGAAGTGGCAATTGGATATGTTTGTCTAAGAGTAACCCGGGTATCTAATGTTTTGTTTAAAAAAGGAAAATCATGTTATGCTACCTTTTAGTCATTAAAATACAAGTAATGCTTTGTAAGCCACTCTCTAAAATATAAAAAATACAGTTACAATTAAAGACTACTTTTATTATTTTCTTGCTCGAATAACTTATTTATAACTGACTGTGAAAGAAAGAGGATAAAGTTTTTAAGCGTATGTATGTATTATTTAGCTAATTCAGGTATATCAAAAATTTTGCGTTTAATATTATAGCGTCTTTAATTTCGTCTCAACAATTTACAAAATATTAATATACAATATATAAATTACGTGTCAAGTTGTTTGTCCGCGATAAACTACTGAATCGATTTGAAATTTGCACACCGTGTGCAGTTTGATCCAACTTGAAAGATAAGATAGCTTATATCTATATAAATTATGTGCCACGTTGTTTGTCCGCTAAGGACTCCTAAACTACTGAACCTGAAATTATTTGTTTATTATTTGCAAGTCATGATTATCTGTTAGCTCTATGCGATTCTAACAGATGGCGGTATGCGGTTATCAGTTGACTGGGTTGAGTAAGTTTTCAATAGAAAGCGCTATATTAAAGGTACAAACGTTTCATATAAGCATAACCGGTACGCGGTAAAAACATTATCCTCCTTTTGGCAGCAATTTGGCAATAAACCATAAAATTTAGTACTACAAACCACACTAAAAAACCTTTAAATGCCCAACAAAGTGGGCACGGGTCTGCTAGTATTATAATAAAAAAATAATGTAAAACTCTATATACTAATATCCTTCATACTATATTGTAACGATAATAATTACTATTATTATTCAAATACTGCAGTATATTATGAATTTCACAATGGTTTCTCTAATGCCCTGAAAATAATATATAAACGCTTGAAATCTGTACAGCCATAAGGCGCCCAACAAATTTTACAAACCATTTAAGAAGGATTCATGTCACACCATAACGTAACATTGCATTAAATTATTCTATTCTGACTAATTTCGTGTAAATAATGTCTCTAAAATTTATTATCCTAATAGTATTATGCATGAAGAAACTTAATAATGATTCAGAACAATGTTTATATTATCTAGTGTTAAAGTGATTAAAAATTTATGACAATTGTCATTTAATAATTGTCATTTTGTTACTATAATTATAATTATACTAACAATATAATACTTATAATACTAAATAATTATAATTAACAAAATAATAATGATTATAATTATTACAATTTATGACAGTTGGCAATTAAAATAATGATTACAAAGAAAAATAATTAATGGCTATCTAGCCATTAATTATTTTCATTAAATATATATGGAAACATTCACATAATTTAACTATAATTAAAAGCTGACAAAATTCTTTAATATCGTCTTAGTCTAGGTCTTTATTATCCAGAACAAGTAATAGTTTCTCCCTCACACGGGTAAGCTATTGCATGAAACTTTTCAATAGGTTACTGTTATAACTAAAAACAAAATACAATGCATAATCGCAATGAAATAACTTAAATGTATCAAAACATCTACATAATCAGACTTACAATGACTAACTGATAGATAATGGCCAGCTAAAAATAGTGGGGCAGAATGTATAACATTATACACGATTGTTGTTTTAAAGAATAATATAAGATATTTTTCTTAAATATTTTCAAATTCACTATGGGACCAAACGGCAACCCTATGGAAGAAAATTTTTTTTGTTGTATATACATAAAAAAATAACCAGTCGAATTGATAACCTTTTTGAAGTCTGTCAGAAATATCTTATATCATTACATACTCGTTTAATAATATTCTGAAAGTGTGATATAACATGAATGAAATGATATAATGATATAATGAATAAAAAAGAGCTTTTTATTCTATATTGTATATTAAAATTAATATCATTATATTTGTGTCAATGTTTGGTTCCTTCAAGTTCGTTACGGTATAAACGGTGACCTTCAAAAGCTCTTCTAACTTAGTTTCCACTACATTAATCAACGAATTCTTAATCTTAATTTGTAAGCATTAAGGGATAAACTTGTTTGAATGGTTAAGAACGCTACGTTCCAATTTCGGAATTCAGTTTAAAATAGCGTGACTTCAGTTCATATTGTAAAGGAAAGGGTTCTTATGTAATTTGTTTAAACTTTTTAGGATTCATTGACATGTTCCGACATCGAACGAGTCGTGGCAGGTTAATGTATATTTTTTTACAAAATTTTGAGAGGTACAGCCTGAGTCTACGCGCTGTGTTACGTTAGGTAGAAATATGTTTGGGACTGCGCCTGCGGGCCACGGAGCAACGTACGCGGTACCCGTGGTCCGCCTTGTAAGGGCCGGGTGAGGACGCACGGCGGGTTATTTTAGTGGGTGAGGGCCCCACGCTTCCCCGTGGTCTCCCCGGGGGAGGGGGGGTGCAGTTTGGTTCATTGTTTCCCGCCAAATCAAAAAAAAAAGGTAGAAATATGTTTGTATAAGAATACTAGGTATTACATCTACTATGTCACACCTATTTGTAGGTACATAATAATAGCAGTGATAAGCGCTGCTGTGGTTGATTACAGATTTCCAGGGCGGCAATGGCCACTTGCTATCAGGTGGACTGCATGCTCGCTTGCTACTTCAATCTAAAATAATATCTAATAATAATAGCTGGCTTTAAATTCAGTTTACTTCATTGTCACATACAAACAAACTAAAAAGGCAAAATAAATAAAAGCTTGTAATAATAAAAGATAAAAGATTGTACCAAGTCCATTTCGCTGTAATCTTCCCGATCCGCCATCGGGCGGCACGCTTCAGTAATCAGAGTTTTAATTAACCGCGAACTGAGTTTGAGTACAGTTTGAAATAATGGACAAGAAAAATTTTAATATCTCAGCGAAGACGAGGAACTCTTGTCTGTTTTAACACTAGCTTAGTCTTGGGACTTTTTCTTTGTGTAATAAGAGATACGAATTTTAGCACTAGCTATGAACGTATATACGTATGAACTTATATATTAAAAGTCCCCCTCCTCCTGCTTAGTATAGGCGAGAAAAATATTCTTCAGACAGGACTACCTTTTTTTTTTGATGACAAAGATCGAAGTCTATTTCTTCCAGACCCTCCTTTGCCGTGAAAAATAATCAGAAATAGCCTACTTTTTCCGACCACAGACTTTTGGACCCCGACTTTTCCCCTAACATATATCGATGGTAATGGTACATAACGGATCAATCATTTTAGGTATTCAGATAATGTGTATGCTGTCTTGTAGGTTTTTGGACGGTCGACGGAATCTCTGAAATTCTGCCGACCCGTGAAGGTATTGTATGGACTAATGTACCAGCCTCCACTAGTTCAAATCCCCTCCCTTCGGATTTGCCGGTGTTTATATTCTACTTCCGGGTGCGAAGACGTGGACTGCAAACGCAATATTTTTATCCTTGAAATAAACTGAATTAAATATCGCTATTATCAATCTTCATAGAAATTTAAACTTTATACAAAGAGTTAACGTTTCATAATAGTAAACTGTATAGTTCATGATAGACATCATAGCAATTTAATATCATTACGATAATAATGTAACACGATTCGGCATTCAGATCTATTATTTGCTAGAATGTATTTTAGTGTAATATTTTCTAAGTAATGTTTTAAGCGCTACCTTTTACATTGTGATCTACTTATTACATTGTGAGCTGTTATCAGTTGATAACAGCATAAAGCTTTCACAATTCAAACCAATAATTTTAGAACACGAAATTGTATTCGCTCTACGGTTCTAAAATAAAATCAAAATATTATCAGGACGCGCTCAAGCGCTTAAGCGAATCGAATACGATATTTTTCTAATACAACACTATTATTACAATTAAACAATAGCCTATTAAATATATATATTTTTTTAATGTGTCATCGTATTTCTGTGATGCGTTTTGATACTAACAAAAACTTTAATGTATGTGAAAATGTTTTTAAGGAACATATAACAAAGATTTTACAACTTGTATTCGGAATAAATCTGGATCGCTGAATACCTGGTGCTCCGATACGAATCAAAATGACATCATAAATTATTAGAGAATGTAATCCTATAGTCCCTGAGAGAATAGCGGTCTTGTCCAGAACTAGAGTAATGACACAAACACTTTTTTAGGAGGAACGAGCATGCATTCCACCCGATGGAACTTTATATAGGACTCATATCCTCTCTTATCTGCAGATGCCTAAGCCGCCATGTCTCGTATAATTATCTGTGCCTTACTATACCATTCAAACAGAGCAGCACTTAACACTGCTGCTATTGTTAAACAGAAATAAAACCGAAGGTGGTAGAACTCTTTGTGGTTTCACTCAGAAGAACCACCAACACACCTATTTCTGCCAATTAACAGCAGTGTTATGGCCTGTTGTGTTCTGGTCTAAAGGGCCTGGTAAGGGAGACATACTTTTCCGAGGCATTGCATTATAGTCCTCAGGGGTAGCAACGCATCTGTGGCTAACCTTACTCGTAGGTGAGATTTTGATTTTACTTAGGGTGCATTATACAGATGTCCACGGGCGGCAGTAACCCCTTACCATCAGGTGGTCTGCATGCTCGTTTGCTTCTTCCATACTATAAAAAATAGGTGTGGCACCTACAGATACGTACTTGGAAAGCGATTTTAGAATATTCTTTTGAATATCCTTAATATCCTTTTGAAATCATCGGAATATTGGAATCATTTGAAGTTGGCTACAAGTTTCCCTGACTACATTTTACCGCTTGTTTGATCGGCTCAGTTGTCTATTGTTATTTAATCGTTTTATAATGATAAACGACTCAAATGGAGCTGTATGGGTACATATTAAAACCTTAGTTAATGATTAAAACTCAATCATTAACAAGGTACTGTGCGCGGCGGCGTTGAGTACACGACTAAGGTTGAGCAACTCCTCCACCTCCACTTTTTGAAAAATCAGTTATGAATATAAACATTTGTAAGACAGATACTTAGAGTAAGGCTCGTGAAGTGGCCTATTTTTGAGTGACTTCTATCAAAATCGGTTGTCTTTTTAGTGATTTGGGTGCCAGCAAGCTCGACGTCAGCACGAAAGTTTCAAAAATTAGATTACATTAGATAGATTAGATTTTATAAAATGTAGACATGAAGCACTTATTTTTATCTTTGTGTAGTTACATTAATATTACGAAAAAACATGTCCCATATCTAATATAATACCTATTACGTGCGTCTATAAATAGAATACGCTTATTCTACGATTTTCGTACACGTTAATATTTGTACTATCGTAGCTCGTACGGTATAAAGGAAACAAAAATAGGTCAACCAAGAGGCCGTACATTTAATGTATTTGGCTCAGTATATGAGGAATGGTATGAACGATGACGTGTATTCGAAATATGACTGTACTTTTAAAGGGTTTAAAAGGTTTTAAAACTATGAAATTAACAAGATTTAAATTTTATTAATTTATGTTACTAAAGTGTAAGTCTGTTTTGATACAGTAGATTTTCATAATAAGCTTAGAATGAAGGAAGGACGTAAAAACGAAATTTGAAGAACCTAAGAGGTAGGTACTACCTACTCAAAAAGTTATTTTTTATTTACTATTCTTGTTTTTTGTATGGTTCATTCTAAAATCCTCTAGTAATATAAAGTAGCAAATAAGCAAATTAACCAGATAAGTGTCCACTGCCACCCATTTGCTTCCATATAACTAGCTACATTGTGAAAAATATTAAAACAAATAATCAGACTACTTGAAGACGATTTTTTTGTTTTTATAATGATATATTTAATTCAATACTTTTTATGAGTTTTCGTCAAAATAGTAATATTACTATTCTCTATGTATAATAAGTCCCTTCCCCCATTTCCCTTTTTACAGGCGACCTCTAAAAAATTATATAGCCTATGTCACTTTGCAAACTGAAACGATTCCAATGATATGTCATATGTCACGATCCGTCAAGCCGTTTGGGCTGTAGCGCGTGCCGTGGAAATGGACATACATACAAACATAGATGCATATGTTTGAAAAATATAACCCTCTTTCTGATGCAATCAGGTAAAAAAAAAAAACAATCGAAACGTGCTGAAACAAGGCCATCAATCAAACTATCAATAAACAACATTCAATACATTTAACGATAGTATTAAAGCGACGAGATCATTATCACTCTCATAGCAGATATTTTACCGTCAATAAATGTCTGTAAAAGAATTATGTCCACGTAAAATGCGATATTGATCGCTACACGTAGATAAATTGCCAACATGCTTTAGAGATAAACGGTGAAGCTCGAGTCGCCGTTTTTAACCAGGTTCCGCACTATTTTAATGGTTAAGAAATATATTTTTTATTTAAGATTTAATTTTGGAACGAAGTTCCTTATCGCGCGTTGTGAAAGGGGGCTAGACGGAAAAAATTCGTACGAAAAGTTGTCACGAC
>DWPF01000344.1:0-11890 GCA_018251575.1 Cecropterus bathyllus | reverse complement strand
AGGGGTAGCAACGCATTTGTGGCTAACCTTAGGTGAGACTTTGATCTTACCTAGGGTTGATTACAGATGTCCATGAGTGGCAGTAGCCACTTACCATCAGGTGGGCTGCATGCTCGTTTGCTACTTCCATACTATAAAAAAACAGCTTAAACTACTAAAGTAACCTGTAACTTTAATGCTACTTTAAAAATTATTTTATCATCAACTCTTCATTAATTCTGGGTACGGTTCTATCTTAGAGTGGAAATTATTTATGCCTTAATCCACTACATCGGCCAAGTAGGGATTGGTAGACTTAACACATATTTGGAAGCTAAACATATTATTGGACTTAAGATAGGTCAACATATTTTCTATCCTTTAAATTTTACATCCCATGAGATTAAACAATCATTTTTACTTATCTACAAAAACAATTTTTGGTCCTTTAAGCCGGATCCTGTAATACTTCAAAATTGGTGACTTAGTATGTTAAAATACATAATTAAGTTGTAATTAAATTTGTACCTAATCCTAAAACATAACTTACCATTGCCGTTTGTGGAGGGTGGTTCAAGATTGCTTTCGTCACTAGGTGGCAGTGGTGAGCCGCCGTTCGTTGGAGTGACCGTCAAGTTATTGGGTTCCTTGCCTAATAATTCTGGCTGCAAGTCCGATACTATATTGTGTGTCCATACTGCGAGTTCTACCATGTGCGGTGACCACTTTTTGCCGCAGCCGTTTTGTTCCTAGGATAATACAATTTAAACATTATTTTGCTTATTAGTTTGATTTGTGAATTTCTGAAAAAAATATCCAATTTAAAAATGAAAGCAGCAGCAATATATTATTACGACTTTTATCTCTTTCACATATCTTTAATTTAGCTTAATTATTCATAGCTTAATTATTTATATTGTAACCGCTTTTTTGTCATCATAACTAACTAGATAATATAGTCTTTAACTTTATAGTTTATTATAAATTATATTGATTATTATAAATTTTCTTTATAGTTTACATATTTAATCTTTTTAATTAATTACATAAAAATCAGAACTAACTCATACTCCTAAAGACAGACCCAGCTCCATATAATTTAATGTCTTTCACTAGTAACTTTTGCCAATATACTTAAAATAAGAACTTCAGTTTTGTAGATAAACCCAAATTAAATTTCCATGAGCTTCCCTAAGCTGTAAAGCGATACACGTCGACTCGTAATTTATCATTTCTCAGCCCTATATTCAAGGTTTCACGCCATTGTGTTAGTTCCATACGACTATGGAATTATGACTTCAAACAATAGCACAAAATTATCCACGTGCGAGTACTGTTTATAATATTTATGTTACGGTCATTTAAGGTTAGCCATGCTAGTTTGCTTGAAATTTTCTTTAAGATTATTTGTGACGCTTATATATATCTCAAATTCGTTAACAATTACATGGCTAAATCTGAGAACTGGACTCACATACATAATGTTGTAACTTTACTCGAGTACTAACGATTTTTTTACGTACGTAAGATAAAACCTTCCAGAAGTTAGTTACACAGATTATAAAAATGACCCATAATCGAATTTATTGCATGATATCTAATCACGATCAAAATGTTACGAAATGTTTAGATTTTTTAATAATGTAATGAATTGTATGATATTTCATATTTTTTATAATATCTCATGAACATATTTTTTATATATATTTTATTTTTATATACATATCTTCAGCATATTTCGTTACGCCCATTAATATAAGAATCCTGTAATAGTTGGAACACATGGTGTCCATGGGCTAATGGCATTTGAAATCAGGTTTCCTTTTTTAAGCCTTAAATGCTTACTAACAGCAATTACTTGGCTAATAAAATAGTCAGTTGACATGAACTTACCTTATTTAACCTATCACAGACATTTTTAATATGGGTTACAAAATTGAGGTATTCCTTGGCAGTGTAGTCGCTACCCTCCATTTCGGGGATAGCTTGTAAGCACTCGTCAGCCATGAAGGGTGCTATGTCAGGGCTGGCCGCTGCGAGTAGTGCCGATGCTGTCGCCGTGCCTACGCCTTTCAAGTTGCTCAGTGCAGTCATTGCTGATTCGATGTTAGGCAATTTTTTGAAGGCTTTCTTTGTCTCTTGCATGACTGCTCTGGGTGTGTTCACTTTTATGAGGTATGATAACTGTGGATAGAACTTTCCTCTCTGCAAGGAGAAAAAATAGTAAAATGTTAAATTATTAAGTGAAAAACTAACTGTAATATAATATGAATATTTAACTCATAAATATTTTGAAGGAAAAAATGGCTGTAATATTTGAACAATTATCTTGAACCAAATGAGCTTTTAATGTTTTTTTTTCGCTCCGTTTATGAATACTGATATTATAAATTTAGCGCTTGTTTGCATTCTCTTCGAAACACACATTAAAGTTGATAATGGATAAACTTATATAACACTGTTTTTTGCCTTAAAAAATCTTTTAAGGTACTTTGAAACTAAAACATGTAAGGAAAATTACTGCAGAAATACCAACATATGTAATTGAATTAAAACATTGGTTTTGGGTTTTGAAACATTTGTTAGGCAAGGTAACATTTTAGGCATTTAAATTTATTCCTCACAGAGCAATCCTCAATTAAGACCTATTTCAATTTTGTTACAGATGAATGAATAATTTTGATATGTAAAACATCATAAAACATCAGAGGAAGTGTAACGTGTAGTATTAGGGTTTGTTTTGTTATTATATAACAAACTTACTGCTTGTTTCCATTTCATAAGCTGTACCAACTCTTCATGTATCATATGCGCATCTTTACCCCTCGATTTGATCTTCTTTGGCAGTTCATTTTGATACCTGAAATGATGATAAAATATCATTGTTTACATTGATATGAATTGTACAATAATACAAACAGAATAACAATACAAATATGATTAACTGATAATTAAGAAGCATATCTCAATCATTCATTCATAATTCTTTGTAATTCTAAAGACTTAATCCACTCAAATAACTTTATCTTTCTACATTATTGCCTAAGCAAGTGGTTTTGTTTAAAATATGTAGGGTTGCATTATATACACAACAAATTACCTATATACACAATTCTATCAATTCATCATTCATTCAATCATTCTATATATACAATTCCAATCAATCATTTGTTCATATACATAATATTGATTGATGATAACAATAGACCAAGTTTAAACATCACATTAGTAGTCTCAAAACATGTTTATAAGAACTAAGTTTTTCCCTGCACTATATGGGAAACTGATATCGATTGACAGTATTTTAATGCAGTATTTTTCTGTCAATGTTATTAACACCTAAAGAAGAATCTACCTTCATTGAATGGTAGGTACATAGAATATACCCACTATAAAAAGAAGGTTTAAAATATGCATCTTAAATAGCCTTTTATTTTTCCAGTAACAAATTCCTCCATATCAAATTATATACACATGTCGATAACCACACACAAATATGAATTCTATGTGAGTCTAAAAGTATTTTTGAATTGATAATTCATTAGGACTATTCCAAGTTCAACTTAGGATAGTCGAAGTTGTGGTAACATCACATCTTTTAATCCTGTGCATTATAAAGGTGGATTATTAATCACATTCACTGAAGTGTATACCTACAGAATATAATAGGACTTGAATTTTAAATTCCATGAACAGCTATTTGGAATCAATATGTTTGTATTGTGTATTGTATTCGTAGAACAGTGGCATACTTTTTGTTTGACTAATGTTTGTTGAATTCTATCCTAGCAATTGTCTATATAATTTCTTTTTAAACTATAATATAAAAAATAAAAAACACTCAAGATCTATATTTATTACCCAGGTTATTTAACCTGAGTAATATATATAGATCTTATTATCTAAAAAAAAATTGTAAGTACAAATTTAAATATTGATTGAGCCACCATCGTTTAGTAAGCGATAGGCATCATCCTAAGACAGTGATACTTTTACTACAACTTTTTATTGGTAGTTTGATTGCTGAGTTTGTGTTTTAAAAAAAATAGAAATTATGTAAAAAAAATAATGCTCAGTAGTTTTTAAATCATTGCATTGTCTGAATAGCACTTTACCTTTATAGAGAAGAGAAGTTATTTATACCTTACAAGTTTTTTATTTAATGATCACAATTTATTTTTTTCATTTTAAGAGAAATTTTAAAACCATAATTTGAAAATAGAAATAAAATAATTTTTAATTGTTACATGATAGAATAGCATTTGATTCCAAAAATCTCTAATAGGCTATTGAGACCATTGGATGCTTAATTGCATGGCTTAAAAAATTGTACATTGCATAAATCAATCCTCAATCATTTTTGGAGGTAGATCTAAATATTAATGATTGAAATGAATTATTGTTTTTGGTGTATTGATGGGTCATTAGTTTTAGGATTTATTAATGGAGCTCTGGAGTTTGGTTTTTTCGCGCCCGTCTGTACAAACTTCATCCAAAATGCGTTTGACCTTGAATTAAACATGTTAGACATACCTCAAAATATCAACAGAAACATATTCTCTACCATAATATTAACTGTAGTATTGTTACAAAATAATATCACATTTGCAATAAAGCAAAAATCGACAAACTCAAAAAATGGGTGGTACAAAGTCGATGAGTCACTATGCTTGTTTATTTAATATTTTAAATGAAAATGTGTTAGAATTTAAGACTACGAGTATACATCATACTGCTGGAGCATTGTTAATTATGGATAGTAATTAAAAGAAGGCGAAATAATAACGAAACATTATTACAAAGCCAAATGGCAAGTCACCATTTTGAGCGGATGTGAGTTGAATTCAACAAAGCATTGTTTTATCTACAAGCCACGAGTTACTGAATATACAATAACAATTATTTCGCCCCGTCTACCCCGTAGTTTATTCAGGGATTATAATGAATTAACCGTATAAGGCTCATAAATGAGTAACTAAAACTTTACGCATTCCGACGATGATACATAAGGACAGCCACCATTTTATAACGCCTAAGCACGACGATATTTTCCCCCACACTGACTTCAGGAAAAACGATAGTGTCAATTTGACATCGATCCCACGTGACGCAGTGATTTTAATGAGCCGTCCGCGGACTAGAGATGCAGTCCGCGAGGGAGGTAGCTATCAAATCAGTTTGCACGGATACACACACAATACAAGTTCATTGACACGCCACGGCCGCATTTTCTCCTCTGAAAGACGTTCGTACTTACCAATTGTCCAATTTTATGAGTTCCTCGGGTTTCTTTGTTTTCAATTCAGCTTTAAGTTTAATCGCTTGTGGGTATAACTTCAAAACACTGTCAAATTGTTTTGAATCTGCCTCCAGAAAGAAAGTAGACGTGTCTTTCGCGGTAGCCATTGTGAACGTTCTAAATGTACAACACTCTGCGTACCTATTTAGTTAGCTATAGCGCCGAACTCGACGCGGCGGCAGCACCTGGCCAACTGGGCGCCCTCTCCCCACTCGCCGCCATCTTGTGGACTGAACCTCGTTATGACGTTCAATATTATTACTACTAGTAATTATGTAGTTTTCTATGTGATTTTGGCTTTAAAATGGTTTATTTTTCATATAATATACTTTATTATTGAAGAAAAAAGCTGGATTGACGTTATTTTAGTGTCAAACATGATGTTATGTCAGTCGTTCTAAATAAAAAACATACTCACTCAGTATAGCAAGGTTATATCGGTCGCATTTCATGTCGTGGCGTCGTACACTTGTCTGGCCTCCACAGGGAATATAGGGACAGGGAGAAATGAATTCCATGATATTAAATCTCACAATTACACTTAAATAATTAAATCACTGTTGAAATGTGGCACAATAAAACACAAAGTTCACGTTATGTTAGTCACGTCGACCTCGGCGCACTATCAATTTCCTTAACGTGACGCAACACACGACACCGTTCTACCAAAACGACTTTGGTAAACACGCATATTTTCCGTTGCATTGCAGTACACACTGAGCTCGGAGTAGTCATGAAGTAGTAACTAGCGGTATAGGTACATAAGGCATTTAGGTAGTACGACGTATATATCACCGGGGTGGAACGTCACCACACCAATCGGCTTTGTTGTTTTGATAGATCGCCATATGCACTGCTCCCTCTTTAAATTTAAGTATTTCCGTGTGTAACCATTAAGACTAGAAATGGTTCCGCTAATGACTGAATGTCTGTTCTATAAATCTCTTTATTGCTCTCATAATAAAATAGTCTGTAACTATATGATGACTTGACGACTTTTTATTGTTTATACAATAACGTTTACATATTTAAACAAATTTTAAGCATCATAATCCTATATTCGATAAACGTTAGAAGGTTTAAACAACACTTTTCTCAAATTTTAAAACACACTATAATAAAAACATTACAGAAAGCGGATTCGAACGTGGGACTTCCCTCAAGGCATTTGTCGTAAACAATGCGTCAGAGACAATAATTACTAAGAAATTAATGAACGTGTAACATTAATACAGTTATAAATATAACACTACCGCTTTTAATACATTAATTAAATGACCTAGTTTTAATTAACAATTAATATTAAAATTATTATGAAATATTGGCGTATAGAATTTTTTAGAAACAATAAAATCATACATAGTAAAGTACGTACAATAATTACTTATTTTATCAAAAAATATAGCTTATTATTGTACATTATATACTAGATATACCTACCTACTTATTAATTTGCGAAAAAATAATAAAACTTTTACATTTTATTGATTGTATTAAAATTTATTTAGACCTTCTTATAAAATATTTTAGTTGCGAATCAGATCAAATTAACAAATGTAAATAAAAAGTAATAATCAAATAAAAAATCCTTAAATGTTACTGTGTAAAAAATTCTTATTACAGTTTTAACGGGCACACGGAGGAAAATTATAAATTGAGAATAACATAATACTAATAATAATAACATGATAATTGTAATTTTATAAAAAACATATTTTTTAAGAAAAAGTTCTTATAAAGTATAAAATATAGAATTTGATTGTAAGATGGATTCTTAGCGGAAAAGTTTAAGAATATTTTTCTCGACCCATTTAAGACGATCGTAAGTATGTATGCAAAGTCGCAGCTGAATATACATAATTTTTACCCATCTATATTACAGTTCATATTTCTTTTAAATATGGAACATTGAGTTACGTTGAGCTGATTTTAGTTTCTTGAGTAAGGTCAGTTCCTCGGGGTCGAACGTAATCAAAATATAGGTCAGCTACCATTTTCATGTCATAGAATTAGCAATGAGCAGCCTAGGGTACGCTGATAATCTTTTTTGATCTCTACTTCACTATAAGTAATAAAATAAAATGCACCCCATAGGACAATATAATAACAGATACGATGTGTAAGCAATCCTGAAAATGATTGGCTTCTGTATTTAACTCCTAAATCGCAAGATTTATTTCTCAAGACGATTTTTATTGACAGCTTAGTTACACTGGTGCCATGGACTCAAGCCGTCGAAACTTTTGCTCGAGTTTGTGACCAAGTGTGTTAATCTATTAACGTTCGGTTGGAGTCCTATATTGCTAGTTATCACTAACAGTCTAGTAGTAAGTAGAAATTGGACTAATGTGCGCTGTGAATCACATCCAAGAACTTATCAATGCGGCGATGGTTATTTGCTTAACCTGATCTTTTCGATATCTTTACGCTTGTGCGTCAGAGCTGTGACCACTTCCCACACACACAAACCATGTCTGTCTTTAAATAGGTACGTTAGTATGTGTGTTAATATTATTTGCCTTTCAAATGCTCTGTGGCCAAGAAAAAAAGCGATTCGAAACTTGCCAAATTGCTATAAAGCCTTTGCCAAACGAATTTAGCGCAGCACATTTGTGATTTAGGAGTCTTATAATTATGAAAGGATATTTTTAATTAGATAGCTACGTAGTGACCTGAGAATATAAATAAGATACCGAATTCGTTTTATACGAATCATGACCGCCGTTTCGGCACAACTTTCTATTATAAGTTATTACTAACTATGATGAGTATAAATCTGCTTAAAATGCCCTTTTATCTTATAACAGAGCCCGGTCAATCATCATTTTTGATTGTATATAGAAAAAATTATGTAGGTACTCATACATTCTAAAACATTATTTTTATTCTTAAGAAGAAAGTAAATCAACGCGAATAAACGTATTATTTTATTAACTCATAAAGGGATTTTAATTATTTTAGTAAGAATGCAAAATATTCTATAGCGTGATCTGTGTCCCAATTAAGACCTGTGTAAAAGTCTAAGATTGACACTTCTAGGAATACAGGCATTTATAAGATTGAACTGCATAAAAATAATGATTAATATTAAAAAGAAACTGTAAATAAGCTCGACTTTTATACCGGACCGAACGGGTAATGTTATGCTGTATTCACATTTCTCACCAATGAAATATCATTGGGCAAACCTCAAAACCGGCATAACTTAATTGAAACTTTCAGCGAAAGAATTTTATATACAAAATTTATACTAAGTGTTAACCGGATTGTAGCTTTAAACTTAAGGAGTAATGGTACATTTTTGAATATCAAATTTTACAATGACGAGGCAAGTGAATGTTCACACGTCCGATTTGGCCATTTCCAGGATACTTTTATGACGTCATTACACAACTGTTAATAGTCGGGTTACCTTTGTAAATTTTAATTTTATGGTAGTTCGAGGTAAAGTAAGCATGATATACTTATGTAATAAAGATATACAAGTACTTTATGACGTTTAACATTGTTGAACGTATAAGCTATCAATTTCAACATGCTGTATAACAATTGAATTTCAAAAGTAACGGTTCACGGTTTAACAAAGTAACCCATTATTCTACGAAGAAGTAACGACAAGGCGGTGGCATGGCGTGGCATACTTCATAATGCTGCTCGACCCGCATTCAGTTTAACGATAGACTGAACAAAATGGATTCACAGAGTATAGTTTAGGGTGCGAATATAACAGGGGATATAAAAAGCGTCCCAAAAGAAGTAACATGACGCGATATTTCGTGCGCTCGCCCTATTGCTAGCTAAGTACCTATGTTAATAATATTATCGGTAATTCGAAACAAAAATAAATTTAATAAAGTAGTCGTGTAACGTCTCATTAATTCTTTGTCCCCTTTTCTTTGCACAATTGCAAATGCAGTGATATTATTATGCCAAGAAATTGGTTTTCTTTATATTCACTAAAACTTAATAATATTCAAGTCTAGAATCTTTTTCTAGTAACATTAAAACAAATTATGATCGCTATGACTTATCTCCACGTCGGTAGTGAGCGATGTGCCTTAGGATGGGTTTGGCAGGATGTAGAGTTACAAAAAGTATGAAGGGACGCTCGCGCAGTGCCGCGCGAGGGTTCGACGTTGAAGTTTAATTTTTTATGCTAATGTTGGGATTCGGATCGTGGCACGTTGTGTACAGCAAAATTAAAAGGACAGAGAACTTACGAATTCGTATTCGGTTCTGTATAATTATTAAATATATTTGCATATGATTCATAAGATAGATAGAACGCGTTCAATCTACCCAATTTTAACCGTTCATTTTTCTGAGATCAAATTAGCCTATGCGATATTCTACTATTACCTATAGTTAAATCTAAAATTTCACTTCATTTCATTTCATAAATAATAGTTAGATATACCATAAATTACGTATTATGGTAACTACATATTATGGTATATTACTAATTACCATTAAAATCTTGTATTATTAAAAAAAATGAATTGCAACAAAATGCAACAATCAATTAGTTAGAACTTATTTGAACGACTTGGACGCTTATGCGATCCAATTGAAATAGCTTGGTGCGTTGCTAGTATATAGTATATATATAGTATAGTTTGCTACATATTTTTCCTTATACTGCTCACGGATCCCTAAAATAAATGCAGACTGCCCGCTGAGGGGCCAAATGCTCTGCGCTGCGTGCTGTATAGACCGTACTTAAACTCGGTTTGCTATTAATGTGGTGCATGGTAAGTGCCCAACGACTATTTTTAATTGAAATATTTAAGCTTACATATTATATTTTAAGACATTTCAAAGTATCGCAGAGACTAAGACTTTTCATATCTTATTAACAATTCATTAGTACCTATTCATTGCATAGTTTTGTGACACTCTTGTGGGCAGATTTCTTATGAGAATGTCTATTGGCACTGACTACGATGCGCTTATAATAACATTATCTTCAAAATACCTAATATGTAACATACGTAAACTAGTCATGTTATAAACAGTACAGTATGAAACATCTGTCCGACACAAGTCACTAATACAAAGCCACATGAACATGTAGATAGGTACATGTGTACGCCGACCATCCTGTCACTTGTTTCGCCACACGCCAAAAATGCTACAAGCTACGATTTATCAGCTTCTAAGAATGAATCGCCTTATTAATATTCTTGAGTAAGAAAACATCGTAGTCGGAATTAAGATTGTTTCTCCTTTTTGCTCCAAGGTCAGTGAGTTGACTCGTTATTATCACAACGTGTCGGTTACAACAAATGTGTTACTACCAAGAATCGAGATATTTTTGTTCCACGAACAACTAACGCCATCTAGTTACATGAATACGAACTTTGCAAAGGGCATAAATTGACCGTGGACTGTGCGGTTACGCATTAAAGTTATCGCAAATGCGTGCGACATTGACGATAACTTTAACATTTTTTTGAAGTCCAATGTAGATGTTTTAAATGGCTTCGTTTCTTAAATGGTGCTTATGTATTAAAAATTCAAGCTTATAGCATAATACAATCTTCGGTAAGCATAATATTTATGGTGATATATGTACCTACTTATAATTTTGTTATCTTGATACCTGAAACTGTTCAAGTAGTAGTAACGTTCGGTTTATCTTATCATGTGCGTATGCGCAACTAATGTAGGTAACGAGCAATAAAAATCTTACTAGTAATTCTATTAAAGTTTACTTTAACTTGATTTGAAAGTTCAATACGATTTGGTTGAAATGAAGAAAAAATTCAACTTATTGTTTAGATCAAAATTTGAATGACGACTAATGAAGATATTTCTTCCATAAAAATAAATTAATAATCTTTCGTAGTTACATAATATCCTAGCTCATATACCTAAACTAATAGCAGCTACAGGAAAATACATTTTGCACACCATAAACCAGGAGGAAATTAAGTTACCCACTAATTTCGTGTCGACAACCTGTTCTTTTAAAAGGCTTATGTTTAAAAACCTAAGCCCAATCTCTCTCACAAATCTAAAATAATGTATTTTGGTCCATCTGTGAACTTTTAAGCAGCAACAAAATTTTAGAGATGAGTTTTTTTTTATTTACGAGTTTAGAGATTTGCGAGTGAGTTTAACATAATATTTCGGAGACTACATTTTATATTTCGTTTAAGTTAACTTTTTTCGGCTGGGTTAAGTCTCTCCGTTAAACAAAACTCCTGAATCCATTTGGTGTTTTACGTGACTATTTCAAAATGGTGATGTTTTAAGAGCGTATGTACTTATGTATGGATTAGAGATGTGCCGAGTCATTGGTCTCTAGATCCGTGAATACGGATACAGATGTCAACTTTCTTACAAATTTACTCATTTCATTCGCGTGTCCTTGAAGCAACAGATCTTTATTGAAATGTTTCCCTTTGTGTCCTAGTACGACTTTTTGAGTTTCTTCAAAACAATAATTTTTTACCTACGTATTTCCCCATCATTGCAATATAATTGCACATATTATGAAAATGTACTTACATTGTTATTATATGTGCTTACATGTAATGTCTACATTTTTGCAATGTAGATAAATGAGCTAAATCTGTGATCGTAATAAACAATATGGGATTTAATACT
>DWPF01000343.1:0-11894 GCA_018251575.1 Cecropterus bathyllus | reverse complement strand
ACACTCCTTCAACCTATTAGTCCAAATTATAGACAATAAAACATTTAATAGGAAATATCAAGAATAAAAATACAATATAATACAATACAATATAATACATACAATATATAGTGCTCTTAATCAAAATTCTGGAAGGTATTATAACTGTTAGCAACAACACAGAAATTTGTGGTTTACCATAAAAAATCACTACTGCAAACTTGCCAAGTGCACGGTCGGTTTCACTATGTGTAGATACTATTGTGATACTATTGCAACGACACTCAAATTTTTTATCTAGACCAGATATAGCCCGAGCATTGATCGGAGTGTCTTTATAGGCTCGTATGTAAACGCATTAACCACTTTGCCATAAAAGTTGTTTAGTATTCACAATCACGAACTGTCCATTGTATTCGTTATTAGACGCTGATCCAGATGTAAACTCTCCCGATCGTCGGATTAGGGGCCGAATGGACTAAAAAACATATACAACAACAGACTCAATTTCATTTCTACTTTGAAAAGTAAACTAGAGGGATAAATCGTTTCTAGCGCGTTTTGTTTCGTTTTGAATGCAGATTGATACTTTGATACGTTTTCAATTGGTCTGTATTTGCTTTGTTGTTTTTAATTAGTGTCTTTTGTTGTTGTAGAAATAAAATATTTTTAATTATTATAATAAATGAAATAATCTATGTACTTGTTACTTTAACTATCAAAAAGACATTTAAAAAAGCAATAATTTCTCATAGAAAATTTAAATGAAATTGTCAAATATAACCTATATTTGATTTAATTATACTTTGACTTATGTTCAAAATACTTACGTATAAAATTGCATTTGGCTAAATTGTGATTTTAATTTCTTATAAATTGTAACAAATATTTTGGTAAAGATTTTTTTCCCAAAAGTAATGAATTTATTTATCCATACATTTTTTTCTTTTTTAGGACCTAAAGTGATTTTAAGTTATTGAAGTACTTCATATTTAAATTTTAAGCTCAACTCATTTAAAACTTCAAATAGTTTTTTTTTACAGTACGGAAACAGTATCCAAATCAAGTTTGAAGTGACGCAACTGGGATCTAAGCTAAACCAGTTATCAGCTTCGCACCACCCGGGGGTGGTTAATTGTGAAAAGAAATCTTTGCTCTTTGTCAGCCGCGCCGAGGGGTGCTATTGATTTCTTTTGTTTTATGCTGATTGAGACACCTTGGCGATCCGCGATCCGCCACCCTACAGTTTTTAACGCCTGACAAAACACTTTATTCACAAACGAATTGCGATTCTGTTGCGAATCTTTTTATGAGAATTATTCCACACATATAGTTTATGGGTACAGAGCGTAGTTAAACTTTTAGGAAAACGATGTTCATAGTGTATTTATAAATTACCTTCCTATATAGGTGGCTACCATCTATAAGTATAACAAAATAACCTGGCGAACTTAATTAAATGGTATACAAGTTTAATGAAAAAGATTATAAATACAAAAACCATATTTTTTTATTTAATTCATCTTACGAGTTGGAGCCCTGCTGTTGTAAGTAGTCACTTTTACCCATAGGTGCTAGCAGTTTATACTAAATAGTACACATTAACGTACGGTCAATTCGCTACTACTCGTACCTCTGAAGACTACTTCCAAACGTCTCGTATTCCAGCTTATCTACAAAATGTTAATGTCAATCGTATATTTTATAAGGATAATTTTAAAGCTGTAATTTGTATCTTTAAAAAATAAATATTCGTAATTGTTAAGTATTGTCGTCAAACTACAAAGAAGCCGAAACTCTTGTCACAGTCAAAATCCAATGCGGGTAGCGCTCTATCTACCAATCAACGGTGGTCCCTCTTTGATCGTTTTAGGCTCATTTCTCCCGTGATTGACTGGGACTTAAGAAAAAAATTAGATTGCCACCTCGTCGCGAGCGATAGCATCGACGTTTTTTCAGCTCCTGTTAATGGGCGTCTGTTTTATCTCGACACCCCTAATGTCCTTATGCGGTCCCAATAATAAGATTTTGACACATTAACGAGTATCAGATTATTAGACTTGCAGCGATTATACCACATGTCAAAGATATATACAAATGATAATAAGCAGACAGTAAAATACTTCCAGATAAAGGTTTTAAAGATACATATGTGATGGCTATTCTAATTCCTATGTTTGTAACTGCAAGTCAACGTTATTTTAGGAATACAAGTTAAACTATATAAAACAGCAAATTTATATAAAACATGCAAACCGTTACGGGTCAATTTTTATTAGATACATATTTTTATTAGCTGTTAAAGGCAAAAAGTATGTTCACACTTTTCGTGTTCGTCGCATACACCTCACGCTTGAACTAAGCTGTTAAAGCTCTCACGATTACGATGACAACGGTCTTCGCCGACTGATCACGAATCAATTTTATAATTCAATCTCAAGGTGTCCTCTACTTCAAAGAGCCTTGAGAAGCTCTTATAAGACCAAGGGTGTGACGTCAGCAACGACTTTAATTGCGCACCACTTCGTTAACGGGCGACTTGATGGCATTTTTAATGAACACCCGAATTAATGTAGTGGGCGAAATCGAAAATCGAAGCGTGGACACCCTCACGTTCACTCAAGTCTGTTTGCTTAGGATTGGTTTTCGAATTACCATTCGCTTCTTGTTTTCTCAAAACGTCGGTGTGTCTAGTTTGGGTGCTATTGACGTATCGGTTTAGGTATTGGCAACGTCGGCAATAAGAGATAGAGATACATTCATTTCAATGAATATATTTCAAATTCTAAGTATGAAATATTTAAATATTAGTTTAGGTACTAGTCAGTCATAGTAAATAACTACATAAAAAATATAAAAAAATAACAATAATAATACACGGGCAGAAGGTACACAAAGGGTGCAAAGAAATGGAACGAAGGAAGAAGAAATGAAAACATACATACAAACATGCATACATACATTCAAAAAACATTACCTCCCTTCTGACGCAGTCAGGTATTAATAGATAATTTAATTATATTGCATAATTTATACCTACCTAGAGCCTTTAATTATCACCGCTCCTGCATAGATCCAATCAACTTGCAAATTGTTAATAACGTCTGCCGTTTTTTGCCGCCGTCCTAAGTAAATATACTAAAATAAGAGTTTTCAGAAACAAAAGCCCAATACCAAACACTTACAGATGAGGAGGAATTTGAAATAAAAATTCGGCATCGTGAAGATTGACAGGTGCGTCTTAATAAGTCGGCGACAGCTGCTCTAAGAAATGAGAAAAGGTAAATTGCCGACTTTATGAATTGTAAGCATCGGAAGAAAATATTTCGCTTTGTTGAAAAAATTACAACGCAAATTAAGCTCCTTTGTCTGTAAAGTTATCGTAATTGAATATTAATTAAATCAACTTTACTTTACAGATTTTTTTTATAATAAACACATGTTATTATAAAATAACTGAGTATTTGTTTCATATAAAATTTATGAAATATCGGAAACAAAACTTCTTAAATCTAGTATTTTTGCGTTATTTCCATTACTTGTCTTAATATTTAATAACACACGCTCACAATAGATATTACAGTACACAGGCAAGGATATGTGAAAACTCCCTACGTACGACATTCGCATCTAACTATTGTATAAAGACAAGGATATACGAATAAAATTTCGGTATTCGTATACCTATACAACTATACATGTGTATGTGTATAATTCTATACGGTTCGGACAATGGGCCACCGGTCCGTAGTCTGGGTATCTAGCTCCGCCACTTATTCCGCTGGCCTAAGCAAATTTTCGCCCGGCTCTGTTGGTTTTTCGACGGATTCCTATTTCTTCACTTCTGATTATATTATTCCATACTTTGTATAAACAATGAGTACCCCAACCCTTTACACTATTGCCCGATTAGGTTAGTATGGAGTCGGATTTTGTATTTGTATTATTTTTATTTTGACTGTATTGTTTGTAAAATGTAATAGATTAAAATATTCTTGCATGTAGATTGTGGATAATAAGCTCTAAAACATATTCACATTGTTATTGTAAATTCACAATAAATATTCTACCAAAAATTTGATTAACCAATTCATACGTCATTCCGCTAATGCCTAGCCTATACCTATACGTAACCTTCGTATTGACTACTATTTATTTCGTTGAAAGATTTTTATTATATCAGTTTATAAAAATAACGTCACAAAAGTAATATTAAAACTCACATTCCATTAATTGCAAACATTTAAACTAACCATCATCCCATACAAGAATCCATTTCATACAGCGTGTAAGTTGTTCTTATAAAACAAACATTTTGAATAAGAACCAGGAAAACAAGAAGACAAATAAGCGCTCTCCTCACATTAAGAGCGTTTCATAAATATTTTTCCAGCGCTGTAACCGCTGTAAAAGGTTTTTGTATACGTTGCTTTTTGGCTCCTTTTGGCAGCTAATCCAATATTGACCACCCCGCCAGGCTATTGACTTATGTTTGTGTTACTCATAATAATTCCGGTACCTTTTATTATTCAAAATATCAATTTACTCGAGTTGCTTTCTTTTGGCGGCGAGGAGGGCTATTAATTTTATTATGTTTATCGTGAGGCTAGACTTATGATGTGGATTTTTGTTAATTATACAAAGAGAAGAAAAATACATTCAATTTTACTACGGTTGCATATGTTTTTAACGAGCTGCATTTGGACGTTAATGAGATATGTAGTGATTAATTGGAAACAGAACTTTCACGAATATAAGCTTTATAAAATATGCATTGTTATCTTATGTTTAGTTCATACAAATCTCACAAATAAATTCGAATTATTTAAAATTAAGTAATTTTTCATTTGTTACGACATTATCTATATTTTTGAACTGTTCATTCACAATGTACGTAAATGAGAATAAAAACTGCAGTATCCCTTATATAAATAGATTTCTTGTTTCATTTTAGATCGTGTGGGAGGGATTCAGGATCGGTTTCCGTTCAGAACAAAAAGGTTTGCGGTATCTAAATGTTAATCTTTGGTCAGTCGCGCAAAAAATATGTTTTTCGGACTCCGACGAAAGTTACTGGGTTGGAAATGAACACGGTGGTTATGTAGGCGTCATTAAATTATCCTAATATATCTTTATAATAAGCATAGGAGCTTAAAAGCCACGCATGAACAGTTATAATTTCCATTGAGTATCATGAGGGATATAATAGAATACATTCCATTTTAAACGCTTGGTCGTCTGAAAGTTCTATTTGTAGAACAAATAGTTTCAATATAGTAAAATATAATTATAAAAGCTATTAAGACTTAAGATCCGTAAACTTAAACGGAGTCCAAATCTCACTGCCACGATTTTGTTACAGTAAATAAGCCTTTTAAAGGGCTTCGTTTTATTTCGCGTCAATTTCTTCAAAGCTAAATGACTTCAATTTGAATATGTAATGTCGGCTTAGGATAATCGTCCCTGGCTTACACTAATAAAGGCGCGCTGACTTTAAAACGGGAATCTCCTCAAAAGAATCGAACAATCGTTCGATTCGATTCGGGGGAGGTATAATTTATTCGAGTGTGGACCGCCATTTTGCGGCGGGGCGTTCTCCGCTATCGCGCCGGAAGACGCTTTAAGACATTGATGCTGATTCTTTTTTATTATGCTCCCCTGGTTCCTTAAAGACGCTAATATAAAGCGGCCATATATAAATAAGCCGCCTTTGTAAGGATTCCTCGATTTCGTAGACAGGAAACGACGCGACCCTCGCCCACCGAAAACAATCTAAATTACATTTTCACGCAACTTCAAATGTCTTATTAATTACGTACGACTTTTCAATGCAATAAATTTTCTTTTAACGCTTCCATTCTAAATCGGCTTAATACACGTCGCTGATTTCGCTTCAGACTCATCACTCCATTCAACTCAATTGTGAGTCTATACGGCTCTGGTAGAATAAAGAAATCGAGATGAATTATACGATGAGATTGATTAGTGATTGCAAAATTCCTTTGTAATAGATAACATATTTAAACTCAGTCGTAATAGATTTAACTAGGTTATAGGCAATGAGAACCTGTTATCCTCTTGAAAATAATTGACCAGATAATGGACTTTAAGACTATATCTGAAACATTTACAGCTCAATTATAATCCATAATAGTAGAAATGAAGTTTTATAAATCATAAATAATATGAGCTTCGTCCAATCGCTTCATCATAATTCTTTAAAAATTAAGGATTAATAAGTACATGTAAAGATGCATAAGTCCATAGATGACAATGAATACTTACCATACTTAGTCAATTACTTACTAAATCAAGATAACCAACTTTCTTTTTACTAGGTAAAAACTAGTAGCAGTATGCTATAAATAACGAACCCTTACACAAGCACCTCCATTTCCAGTTAAATAGAAAAAGCCGGTGGGTCATGATTTAGAGGCGCCTTCAGACAGTTCGCGATACGGCCGTCATCACCTCGCGAATGACCCCACATTCCTCTAGCTCTAGATAGTCCGAAGTTTCTCAACCTTTACAGGATTCTAATTTTTTTATTTTAATTTATCGATTTTAATCGCTATCGAAATCCAGACGTTTAGTCAATAATTTAAAAAATGTGTCGAAATGTGTTTTTTATATATTTTATTAAAAATGTAACATCGTCGAACATTAACATTCCTGGTTTATTTGCGGTAAATACCAATTACAAAACTCAATTAACAATTCTGTTAAGAAATACAAGGCTTGGATTAATTATGCAATTTAATTTACTGGCGATAAAAAGTTAAGTTAATTTTCAATGCTTTTTACAAACAAGATTATGAATTTCATATATCTGGTCTGCGTATCCAATAATATAACCTTAGTATCAAGTTAGGAGAAAATGTTGAGTACCACTGCTCCAGATAATACAGGATAGTGTCGCACCTCGCTATTCCCGAGGGATTTGTCAAACAAATGCGTCGCCATGTATCGAAAAAATTCGTCGGCTCAGTAGTGGCCGTTAAGGCTATTTATGGGTGATTCTCCCGAGCTCTTTTATTAATAAAACGTATATTATGCGCGCAAGTGTGTTTTATATCGCGGTCCTTTCTCTCCGCGCGGATATTATCGTCCGTCTTCGGACATCCAATAGTATTGATTTCGTATTAGGAATGCAATATCGTTCTCTATTCAAACGCCAAAACTGAACGATGTGGCAGAAACTTAAAAAAAAGAGATTGCAGAATTTTATTCATGCAGATCCTGGCTAGCCTTGTGGAGAAGTTGTGATACCTCGTGTTATTATGTCTCCTGTAACACTTTTCAAATCGGAGCACTTAGGAGCTAACGTGTCTACTTCTTGTATGACTATATAGGTATTTTACGCAACGTTTACTTCTTTATTCTTCTATGTAATAGTAAGACATTAAAATATATATATTGCTATTTCACATATTTTTCATAAAACCAATCTTCCGATCCATTGATAGTGGAAAAAATATTGTAATACACAATTGGTCTCCGTAGGCCTATACAAAATAAAAACATTTAATTTACCTTTTCTTATTACTTGTATAGTACTTAAACAGATCTTTATGAATGTAAAAACAGTAATTACATCACTAATACTAAAACCACGACTGAAATCACAATGATCTATAAAATGTATGATACATTGGTGTTTTGTAAAACACGAACAAGTATAACAGTTTTAAAATGTGTCATGCTGTTGTTTGTTTCTATTCAGACATGGAGCAACTTCCATTGAATATTATTGTGATTGGGGGAATGCGGTTGTTTCAGGTATTCCCGATATCACTGTTTACCACAGACACTCGTGTCTCTGAGTAGTTATGCAAACACCGCAAATATTGGTATCGAAACTTTGTGACAGAAGAAAAACAAGAGAAACACAAATACACATTGTCGTAAACATGCCGCACGAAATATAAATATTCGCATTCCAAATGAGAGATAAAATTGTCGATTTATTTTATAGAAGTTAGGTATTTGAGTACTTTAAACATTTTTTTCTATCATGTATCGTTCAACTTACGATACTCATAATGAGCTTAAATCTTCAGTACTAGAAAAATGTTTAGTGAAACATCGATAAATGAGTACGATAAATCGTAAATTAAATAAGTATGTAAATACGTATTAGAACGACAATAAAATACTAAAGCTCTATATAATACTAAATAACAGAGGAAACTAAAGAAATCTATTCCCTTGTAAATTTACGATTGAAGCTAAAGCACGTACATAAATCAAAATTAAACAATCTATAAGCTCATAAAAATTAAATTCTATTGTTATATCTCTACACCAATTGGAATTATAACTTACTCTAATATTACCTTTACTTAAATTTTATTTCTGTAAGAACAATTTGCTCGAGATACCGTTATTGTAATATTCTAGCCTCAGTCGACGGTAATTTTTGGCTGTAAAATCATTAAATCCAAACCGAATAACACATTAAAAGTAACAGCTTGTGGAGGCCCGCCCGCCTATCTAACGAGTTGTATTGCTTGTATCTATTGCAGAACTTGAAGAAATTTAATGAAATAATATTGATGTTGCTGTATCTACGTAGATGTTACATCTTCATGATATTTATTCATTGGCAATTTTTGACTTTCAAGTTTTGTATTATTAATTTATTGTTTAAATAACATACTCGTAGAGACTTTTATGTGTGTTTTCTAATGGGACTGATATTTCATAGATTATCGAAAGAGCAAACACGGCAAAGAGTATGTCTCATCTCAAATCTGCCCAATATATGTAATACGCTGAACATGATTTCAAATAACCTTAAACTCAATGAAAAACTCAAATTCTATTAATGCACACACAGGGTAATATCTTAGGTGAGTTTTGCATATCATTGGTCATTACTAATTGCAAAATAAATGTTAGCAACTGTCATAGTTTGTCTAGATATAATGCTCGTATCAAGTACGATTTCTCCAGCGCCTTTTAAATGCACCCCTTTCAATCTCAACACGAATTTGGTAGCCCACGACATTCGGTCTCTATTTAAATGAGCTCCAATCTCAACCTGTACAGTACTAATTCTGACCCCAGTAATGCCAGGTACTTATTCGGCTCGCGCAGTTAATGCCATATTCTTATAAATTAATTACTTGTAATCTACTCATGAACGGGACTACTGAGAAGTTACGTGCCATAATACCGGCTTGGGGGCGACGGTACGGCTTAATATCGCAACGACTCTGAATTAGAAATGAAGAGTACAGGCTTATCAGGCACACATGTTTGATTTCTGAACTGTCCTACAAAGTAATGCTATAGACATCATGCTCTATTAGATAGTCCAAGGTTCTATTCTAGTAATTCTAGAGACAAAAAATCTACCAGGACATTACACATGTACATATACAAATATCCTGTCAGATTTTGTAGAGACAATTGTGGGGACGCTTGTGTGACCGTGAAATCCTCAGTTGAGGAAAAGTGTCCCACACAATGAATGTACAAAACCTTTGAAAGTACACATAGTATAAAAATCCGTAGAATTTTTAATAAAAAAATCAAAAAAAAGTAACAAAAAAATATTTTTTAATGAAATAATGATGAAACGCTGACACGCTATTGCAGAAAAAGGTACAATACTACATTAAAAGATGTTTCATATACATAGGTACAATACGTTTTGTTAATTAAACACGTTAAACAAAAAGCATGTCATTTTTCTAATAAAGCAATATTAATCAATCGATTGAAATCCAACCGACAGATTCTGAATAGTAATTTTTGTACCGCACAGTCGCTGTAGGGGAGGTGTCCCTCTGATCGCGTCTTATCCACTAAGCAAACATTCTTTACAAGGGCTTTTCTCATTCCATTCACTCCTCTAGAGGTTATCTTTTATTATTTCTCGCAGCATCCTCTTTTATTGCCACTCATATTGACTTTTTATGCGGTTCGCGAATAAATACATTTTAATTCTCGCTAACGTTCGCACTCTTTTGTTCAGTTCATCAGACGGCAGCAAATTAACTCGCTTGAGGTGTCGTAAAACCACTCGAGTCTTGCAATAATACTTTTTATGCAAACTTGCACACATTTGAATTTTTTCGAACATTTTGGAGTTTATTTTCTTAGGAAATTAATATTCAGTTTTGTAATAGACGCAGAAGCTCTGTTACGAAATTTAAAAATGTAATATACTATTTTGTATTA
The DNA here is from genome assembly GCA_018251575.1 of Cecropterus bathyllus. Lineage (NCBI taxonomy): Eukaryota > Metazoa > Arthropoda > Insecta > Lepidoptera > Hesperiidae > Cecropterus > Cecropterus bathyllus. Next base: position 1,727 of record DWPF01000343.1, on the reverse strand, counting down.
ATACATATCTACAGTCCCAAGTTCGATCCCTGGACAAACAGAAACTTTAATGTTGAAGGTTCAGATGTAATCTGGGTTTTGACATATATCATTGGATATACTTTATCAAGATAACCAGCCTATAACGGAAGTTAAGAATTTTAATATTTTAATATGAAGGTAATTTTAAGTCTAGGGACACAAGGATTTCATTACGATACGAAATTATTTCTTGCCGCATAATAGAAATAATTAACTTAAATTTAAATATAATTGACTTTACTGTGCAACGACTAATACAATAAATCACCATCAACCCTATTCATATGGTAAAATTAAAGTTCATAAATATAACCCGATCTAACACCGTAATATATCTGGCATTCACAATAAAAATACGACGTCTAGCAATAAGTGGCAATACGTAGCGTAAGTAGCAACCGCCCGTAAGCTCTTCCACAAACATCGGTGAGGGATTGTAAAGTTCTTGCATTGGCTGAAGAAAAACAAAGATAAATCCAACTTAAGCATCTTGAGTGCGTATTCAAGATTTGTAGATTTTTGCGGGAACGAAAATATTTTCGCTGATTGCAGGCAATTAACTATTGTATTTGTAAAGGAAATGGTCTGTAAAAACCGTACTGGTTTGTTTTGTTTTTCTTACCTTCTACTATTATTTACACTCAAATTACGCCCAGACCACATCATTGGTTTATAAAGTTAATATGCTCACAACATAGTTTGCTTTTATAAATGTACTGAATCCCACGATAATTTTAGTGCTCAATTTAATATATTTAAATAAAAACTATGTTTTTATGCTATGTTAGAAGTTACAATATGACATATTAATTAGAAATATGGTCCAATTGTCATCGTTACACATTTTTATCGTTTACGAAATCACCACATTATATACGCATATATAATATACTTATGTTTGAAGCTTACACTAGGTACTATCACAATTCAGGCTTACTAACTTAAAACGAACTAGAAAGCTATAATTTGCCTGGCAAGTACTAACAGCACCTTGTTTAAACAGAGGCTCTATACGGCAGCCACGAACCAAAAGCATACTTTATCAAAGAATTTTCAGGATGAGCGTCCAATTTGAACAAAGTCACCTGTTTAAAATGACTTCGCTTTGCCACAATTGCTGGCAAGTCTCACGACATCCCCACGTCCCGGAGGAGCGATTAAACATGTAAAAGTACCAGGATAACAAAGTAACTGGGAGTCTCGTTCGGAAAAAGCTGTAGCCATTTAGCACGTAGCAAGGAATTGCCGTAACACGTTTGCAGAAACTTAACGATCCATCGAACGATGTCTTTTCGCGGGTAAAGAACATAAGTTGTTTCGTGTTTAGTTACCGTTCGAAGTTTTCTAAATTACATCGTAAACTAGAAGCACTGTAGCAATTATTACTTCTTTACCTCTCTTTACAATACTTTTATGTATTAAGAAATTGAGAGGAATTGAATATTTCAGTGTTTCATATAGGACTGTTTCACTACGCTACTGTTTTCTCTTTCGCTACCGTGAACACTTAGATGTGTATGCAATTATACTCAGAGCCTGGGTACTTTGAAGGTGGTAGAACTCTTTGTGGTTCGCCTCCGGAACCACCACCGCCACACCCATTTCTGCCTCATAACAACAGTGTTTTGCGCTGTTGTGTTCTGTTCTAAAGGGTGTGGTAACGTGACATACTTTCCGAGGCATTCCATCTTAGTCCTCAAGGGTAG